>JAVQJD010076670.1:0-11458 GCA_036023655.1 Nannoperca australis
GCATGGCATAATGGCGGTGCAGTAGTAAAAGTGGAAACGTTTTTAAAAATTGTGGTTGTAGCCTTCGTAAATAAAATACAAAATAAAAATAAAGTCCCGGTGATTTATAGTATCAGGAAACTAAACAAGACAAAAGAATGTAAGCAAGCAGAGAGCAAGCAGCAAAGCGTCTGCACTGTAAGGCTGCAAGAGATGGCTTAAGCCCGACGACATGGCTAGCATGGACAGCTGTGCTACTCCCCGCCATTTTGGCTCCAACATAGGTTACTGCCATGTGCAGTCAGGCATCACCCAGACGCAAGATGGTGGTCAGGCCTTCCATGAGTACTTTCTCTTTTATTGGGGAACGAGCAATGTCCAATGTGGAGTTTTTACCTTTATCCTCTGTGATTAGTTCACAGCCCTTTCAATCAGGGCCCACCCGATCTCCTTCTTTCAGCCAATCCTGCGGCCAGGGCGCTCTTGGACCAATACCTGATGTGGACCCTCTGGCACAGCGATATTCTTTAAGGACAATGCCCACTTTGGTGGTGGTCCCTGTCTCTGTGTACAGCAACACACCCGGCATGTCCTGGATGCACCTGATTTCTGCACAAACCAGATGTGCTCCATCTGCACCTGGTCAAACAGCAGCACCCCCATAAGTTCTCTGCCATTTGTCCCCCTGAGTTTCTGCAGCAGCTGCTCCATGAGGCCGATGGTGGCTTGCTCGCCACGTGTCCTCCTGCGGCAGTACAGGCTCAGTTCCTTCTTACTGATTCTCATGTCCACCAGGAGATCAGTAAGGGACGGCACACCCTCCTGCCTGAGTTGCTCTCTCTTTACCTGCTGCAACAGGTTGAGGTTCCCTGCATCCCACTCAAAGATGCACGCTGACAAGCAGCCCATGATGGTGGGATACAGGGAATGAGAGTCTGTGGTGCAGCCTACGGCCATCCTCCTCATAAAGTACCAGATGTCCAGGCGTATGTGGAGGTCTGGCCATTGTGCTCTGCAGCTTGTTCTCCCCCTCGCTCACGCAGCAGCCACAGTCTACATAAAGCAGCACTGGTGGTGAAACGGCTGCATGGCGATACCACCCCATCACACCAGACACCATCTTGTCCAGTCCCAGCCCCTCCTGCACTGAGAGAACACTAGTCAAGATCTGTCCGACCTCGTTCCCCATGGGTGTCACCCAGAGAGATATGCCCCTGCCGTGGCCAGCCAGCTTCTTGGTCATCTTGAATTTGACAGTGATGTTTAAGATTAGACATTTGACAAAGTACATGTAGATTCATAAACTGGCATGTCATGCAAGTTTACCAATAATGAGATGTCATTTTTAAATGGACGATCTTAACGGCGTGGAATCCACAGGCACATGCCATGGATCCTCCAAAGAGGGTAGTCTGTCCACTGAATTCTGAAACAATCAGAATTGTTATTTAGCATTGAGTGAGTCAGATTGATATTATTGCCCATGTTTCATCAAGTGACTTGCATAGTTATGACTGTAATAAGTAAAAGCTACATATTTTGTTATACTTTACCTTTTGATAGAGGTCACGCCACTTCCGCTGCCTCGGCCAGCCTATTGCCTGCTCCAGTGGCAAATGTCCATTCAGAGGGTAGTATCCTCTGATACTCAGCCTCGCCATCCACCCTTCGTCTCCCATGGCCTTGTGGCTCTTAGGCTTAGTGCTCATTTTAACATAACAAGAAAAGAATAACAAGCTACAAATATGCACAAACATGGTGTGCTAAACAAGTGCATATTTATGAGTAGAGTAAAATCATACTGTAAGAAAACTACACAGATAACATTATTTTGTTTGCCTTCAGATACAGTAGTGACATGGAGGGACAACATCATTCTTACCTAGGTTTCAGGTGAGCTAATACATTTCATTATTCCTTGGAGGTACTTAACATTAGTGTCATTAGTTAAGTAGCTAGATAACTAGTTAATATTTACAGTAAAACGGTAGGTACTGTTAGCAAACCCACAACAAGTAACGACTGAATGAACATGCACTGAACAATACACAGTGACACTGCCGCACATAAACACACGCTGTTCAGATATCGCTCTCGCTGTCAGTACACTAGCGCTTACAGTAGCGACATGACTGACGTTGGTTCACCACTGATCAGAGGTCTTAAACGGGTAGAAACCTAACTAAAATGCTTAGTTAACTGATGCAATGTTTCTAAAACTACTTCATCACAGAGAATATATTTGCCGGATCCTAAAGAGGTAATTAAATTATAGAGTTAGTGGCCACTGGCTAGTGCTAGCCGACAGGTAAATGTCGCTGTATAACGTAACGTGAGACTCGAGAACAAAATGATGAATTAACTTGGTGTACAAGGTGTACGAGTATTTCAGAAGTTACTTACTTACTTGTCGTTACTTACTTTGGTGAATTTTCTTGCACCTGACAACTGACAGCAGAAAACGTAGTCAGCGAAGTGTGAGTCGGTCCAATGTCACAATGGAGCTGCAGCCTCTGTACGGCTGGGTCATCCGATGTGGTGATTGGCCTACATCCGATTTTACATTGGACAGGGCCTGACAGGATTGGCTTGGTTTTACAAGACAATCCTGACCCACAGCCGCCCTATCACATTCTATTACAGAGACTAGAAAATGTAACTGGCATTAAAGGGACTGCACTAAGCTGGTTTAAATCCTATTTATCAGATTGATATCAGTTTGTACACGTTAATGATGGGTCCTCCATGCACACCAAAGTTAGTCACGGTGTTCCACAAGGTTCTTTGCTTGGACCAATTCTATTTACCTTTATATATGCTTTCTTTAGGCAATATTATTAGAAAGCAATCCATAAATTTTCATTGTTATGCAGATGATACCCAATTATATATATCGATCAAGCCAGACGAAACCAATCAATTAGCTAAACTTCAAGCCTCAAGGACATAAAAACATGGATGACCTGCAATTATCTGATGTTAAACTCAGACAAAAAGGAAGTTATTGTACTTGGCTCTGAACAATTCAATCAATTGAAGAAAAAGGTGAATTAGTGACAAGCATTAATAGGATATGGGTGTGTACAAATGGAGAGGGAGAGGAGAGAGAGGAGCTCAGTGCATCATGGGAAGTTTCCCGGCAGTCTAGGCCTATAGCAGCATAACTAAGGGGTGGCTTAGGGTTCACCTGAGTCAGCCCTACTATAAGCTTTATCAAAGAGGAAAGTCTTAAGCCTACTCTTGAATGTGAGGAGGGGGCCTGCCTCCCGTAAACAAACTAGAAGCTGGTTCCACCTAAGAGGAGCTTGATAGCTGAAAGCTCTGGCTCCCATTCTACTTTTAGAGACTCTAGGAACCACAAGGAACTCTGCATTCTGAGAGCGCAGTGCTCTAGTAGGGTGATAAGGTACTATGAGCTCTTTAAGATATGATGGTGCCTGGCCATTAAGCACTTTGAATGTGAGGAGAAGGATCTTAAATTCTATTCTGCATTTCACAGGGAGCCAGTGTAGAGAAGCTAATACTGGAGAAATATGATCCCCCTTCCTGGTTCTGGTCAGTAAACGTGCTGCAGGTTCTGGATCAGCTGGAGAGTCTATTCTAATATATTCTTCTGTATTCTACTCTACTGTACTACAGGTACGATCGCCTACCTACAACCTGCTGGTTGCCCCGCCCTGCCTCACCTGTCTGTCCTGCCTGCTGGAGGAAGAGGAGGAGGAGCAATCAGAGGTGGAGGAAGGTAAAGAAACAATCTCACAGCCATTGAAGCGGCTCTTCTTCACATTTTAAGCTAGAAAAGTTAAAGTTGCTTCTCTTGTGGACCAGCAGTATTTTTACAGTGTAAAATAGAAAGTGATGTCACAGGAACACTCATCCCAAACACACATAGACACACACTCACCTGTATTTCTGGGAAATGAAGTCCTCAGCTCGTGAAGCGTTTACAGTCGATGGAGCTCGTCGACCTGCTGCTTGCTGGAAGCTTCTGTAAACTTGAAACAATCTGACGCTGGATGAAGTTCAGATTTACTGAATGTGATGCAGCAGGTGTTTTTTTGTTTTCTGTCTACCAGTTTAACCTTTTAGATCAATTCAAGGTGGGGAGAAAGGACTCTTCTATCTGTTAGACTGACAGCATTTTGTCATTCAGACTTTTACTTGTTTACTCTTCACTTCATTCAGACACGACAGGATATTTACTGGTAAAACAGATGACTTAAACGTAACGATGAGGATGAGGAAGAGTTTCTGCATCTCGATGGAGTTTAAAATCAATGAATGACCCTCACATCAGTTTCACAGTTAACATTATTACAGAATGAATTCTGTTTAATATCTGACACAACATTAATGACAGGAGAGTTTTGTTTTATTCAACATCTGACATGAATAAGATGTGAAAGTATAGGATATATATATATATATATATATATATATATATATATATAAACAATCAGCAACAGCCTCATTAATTTCAATAATGTGCATCAAATAAAAACAAAACACAGTTTCAATAAAAGCATTTTATTTATATCTGTTAATATCTGGAGTTCATGGATCATCTCAGTTTTTTAAATTCCATCAGCAAACATCAGTTAACAAAGTTGTACAGGTGTCACATCATCAGGTATGTACAGGACACAGCTCTCATCCAATCAGCTGATCTGTGATGCCACTGACAGAATTCCTGTCCGTGGTTTAGCTACACAATAGCTGTATCTGCTTGTCTCCAGGAGCATCGTCACGGTAACACTTTGATCTTGTTCATGTTGATGTCGTTTTTTTTTCATATAAACGTTATGAATAAAAGTTCACAGTGTGGCCTGCAGGGGGTGTCTCGCTGCAGACTGAACACTTTAGTGTCTAATCCTTTTTAATATCACACGTAAAAACACACAAATTCAGCGAGTTCAAAAGAACAGATTGAAGGCTTCAGAGGAAACACCTTCCTGATTTTATTCTGAAATCTAAACCGGCTTCAAAGGAAACACATTCCTGCTTTTATTCTGAAATCTAAACCAGCTCGAGAGGAAACGACACCTTCCTGCTTTTATTTTGAAATCTAAACCAGCTGGAAAAGACATGTTCCTGCTTTTAATTTGACATCTGCAGCAGAGGAGAGCTGCTGCTGCTCTGTGACTCGGTTTCCACTGCTGAACCAGAATCAGACCTGAACCAGACTTACACCAGACCTGAACTGGACCTGAACCAGGAACTAAACCAGGACCTGAAACAGACTGGAGATCTTTCAGGTTTTTAAAGTTTTTTAACTTTTTGGAACACTGAGTTCAGATTTTGCTGATCAGCTGATCTTTGATCAGTTAAAAGGCTTCAGAAAAAGTTCTGACTGACATCAAACCAGTTTTAACAAAAACGCTCAGCTCATTTTAATAATTAATTTACTAAAATTTCTGATGGTTTTCTTTTCAGAGCAATAAAAGATTTTAACAATGTATTTGTCATTTTGGGTGAAATGATTCTCCACAGAACCCAAACTTCTCACAAAACACCGGATCTGCAGTGTGATGCACACACGTCCTGGCAGACTCTGTCCAGGGTAAAATATCCCATACGTGTGTGTGTGTGTGGCTCTGATAAAGCATGGAGCCATGGGACTGGGCTGCTTAGCTGCTTCCTGATTGGCTGAAACGGACATATCTGAAATCGTTTCTTGTGAGTTTACGTTGGGATTTGTTTTTCTTTTCTTTTCTCTTTGAAAGTGTGAAAAACTATCTCCAGGCACTAAAAGCTCCCACTGAAGCACAATCAGCAGCAGACACCAACCAGGTGAACCACACCGCCTCAGGTGAACCACACCGCCTCAGGTGAACCACACCGCCTCAGGTGAACCACACCGTCCTCAGGTGAACCACACAGCCTCAGGTGGACCAGGTGAACCACACAGCCTCAGGTGAACCACACAGCCTCAGGTGGACCACACCGTCTCAGGTGAACCACACCGCCTCAGGTGAACCACACCGCCTCAGGTGGACCAGGTGAACCACACAGCCTCAGGTGAACCACACACTGTCAGTCATTTGAACTTATTTGTATTTTAATTTCCGTGTTTTATCTACAATTTAATGTCCCATTCTCTTCAGTTTTCTTTGAGCAGCACCTAGTGGCCTTCAGAGGAACTGTCAGCAGTGGGGCTGATGGGAAATGTAGTCCTAAAGAGCTTAAGGTTCCTGAAAAGATGTAACATCATCAAAGTTTCAAACAGGAAGAGGATAGAAAGGAAATTCTGTTCTCTGTGCTTTTCAAAATAAATGTTTTCTCTGAGGCTGATGGACTCGAGGCAGCAGTGACGACGGGATTAAAACCAGAATCTCTGATTCTAACTGAATCTCACATATAAAAGCTTCTTGAATAAAGAGTGTTGTTTCCTGTTTCCTGTGATGGGGCTTTTATTGCTGAAGGATCGAGGTCTGAACTGAGACTGAAGAAGGAACTCGCAATGAACTCTTTAAAAGTGTTGTAATACAGCACTAAATAAAGATACAATGCAGCCTCACCTGAGGATCATGAAGATGTGTCACAGTAAAACACCTCTGGACTGAATCCACCTGAGCAGCATGTAGTAACAGCAGGATAATGAAGTCATTATGTAGATAAACTGCATGTCAGGTGTTTAAACTGGAGCCTTTTAATGTGCTTCAATCTGAAAGTAAGTACTGATCTGATAAACGGCAGCAGTATTTCCCCCATCTTCTCTTAATAAATGCACCGCCCGGTGGATCTGCTCACTCACCACAATCAAACACACCCACAGTGTATTGTCCTGGGTTATAAGTGCATTCTGGGTGACTGTAGCTTTGTGTTTACAGCCTGTTGCAACTTTAAACATTAAACCAACACACAGTTAAGTCAAGTCATGTTGTTCCTCCATGTTGTTCCTCCATGATGTTCCTCCATGTTGTTCCTACATGATGTTCTTTCATGTTGTTCCTCCATGATGTTCCTCCATGATGTTCCTCCATGATGTTCCTCCATGATGTTCCTCCATGTTGTTCCTCCATGTTGTTCCTCCATGATGTTCCTCCATGATGTTCCTCCATGATGTTCCTCCATGTTGTTCCTCCATGATGTTCTTCCATGTTCTTCCTCCATGATGTTCCTCCATGTTGTTCCTCCATGATGTTCCTCCATGTTGTTCTCGACCTCGGACCTCTAGACCTCGGTGCTTCCTGGTCGTGTTCGGACCAGAACCTGAATATTCAAACCCATCATTAGAAGCAGAGTCCAAGCTCTGATGATCCTCCAATCAGAACTGATGAGAGTATCAATCACCAGCTGACAGTCCTAGAAAATGCATAGAAGACAAAGATCCAAATGCCCTTAAAGAGAGCTGGCTGAGGGGCGGGGCTAAAGGGCAGCGCAGGGGTGTGTGGGAGTTGTAATATGAATGCAGACAGACATGTTAGAAAACACCACAACATGATGGGATGAGGGACTGTGTGTGTGTGTGTGTGTGTGTGTGTGTGTGTTTGAGGCATCACCGTCTAACATCTTTAAACGCTAAATTTCAGTAATATTTCAATAGTAGTTTATCTGTCAGCTGATCTGAGCTGCAGTTTGTTAACACGTGGTGTATGGAGGGTCTTGGTGTTGTTTGGTGAGACGGGACAGGATGTAATGTTGAACAGGAAGTGACAGAGTGTGAACAGGAAGTGGCGGGGTATGAACAGGAAGTGGCGGGGTGTGTCGTGGCGGCAGTTTGCAGGATGAAGGCTGAAATTAAATGAGGCACTTGTTATGATCCAGAGCTGCAGGCCGTCAGCCATGTTGGCCGCAGAGTCCTGCTCTACCATGGCCGTTGCTATAGAAACAGGTCATCCTGCCGACCGAGTTGCCGTGGCCATGTTATGGTCAGGACCACAGCTGGACCTGTGTGTGTGTGTGTGTATGGCTCTGTTACATCATCAGCGCAAGTCTGTCTTTTCTTCTTTTTTACAAGCAAGCAGGCAAATCCAAACATCTCTGGGTCTATTTAATCTCTAATAATAGCCATAATAATAATGTCATTCAGCCTTTACATGTTCAGCTTATAAAAATAAAAAATCATTCCAGTGATATTCACATGCTCAGATTACAGAACCACAAAACAGCGCCTTTGCTATGCGTCACTGGAGGTGTCGGGACAGAAAGGCTCTCATGTTGTTTGCATACGAGTTCGAAAGATGAAGATGAAGGACCTGAACCGGCCCAACACCAGTGATCCTGATTACGGTATCATGAAGCCGGTTTCTAGCTGGTTTCCCGCCTGCTCCGGTTGGGTTAGCATCTGTCACCATGGTCACCTGTGCTGGTTACCATGGTGACCTGCAACGGTTAAAAGTGCACAGCTGGATAACTCACTAGTCTGGCTTCGTGATACAGGCCTCAAGATACACTGAGGGATGATGGGTAAAATTAAAATGGTTGGTTAATTAGTTGGCACTGTGTGCAGCTGTTATGTCATTGGCCAATCAGAGGCCTCAAGACAGACCTGTCAATCAAAAACAAGTCCTTGTCTGCTTGCTTCTCATCTTCCAATCACAAACAGAATTGTCTACTTTCAGGAAAAGGCGGGTCTTCTCTCAGCAGGCCAATCAAAAAAGCCCTTATAAGTAGCCGAAAAAAGAGAATGTCCTGCTGAGAGCCATTCAGAGCGAGAGCCCCGATCCCGGCCCACCGAGGTTCCGACAGCCAGTCAGAACCTGCGTCAGCTTCTGTGAGCTCGGCTTCAGCCAGGGGCCCGGGGCGTTCCCATGTTGCCATGGCGACTCGGCTCTCCTCCAATCCGAATCCTCCTTCCCCCCGGCGGTGGCGGTGAAGATGCTGGCTGATGATAGGCTGACCTCTGAGAAGCTGGCTGCTGATTGGTGCTCGTCGTCCATCGGCATGAGGAAGGAGAAAGCTGCCCTCTGAGGTACAGCTGAGCTCCCAGAATGCTTTGCGTAGCGGGTGGTGCTGTTGTCTCTCTCATCCCTCCTCCTCCTCCCCTCTCCCTTCTCCTCCTCCTCTCTGTCAGTGTCTGTCGCCCTCCTCCTGCTCTTTGTCTCGCTCCTCCTCTCCTTCACTCCACCTCCAGACTCCTCTATCTCCACCCTCTCCTTCGACAGTGAGGTGTCCCAGAATCGAGCACTTATCCTGGGTAAGGTCCTGCTCCTCCTCCCCTGCTCCCTCTGATCGTCCCGCCTGACAGTCTGACTTCTTCTCCTCCTCTCCTCTTCTTGCTGTCTCCTCTCCTTCTCCTCCTCCCATGCCTCCTCCTCCACCAGGTCCAGGTCCAGGTCCAGACAAGGAGGCCCAAACCTTCCTCCTCCTCCTCCTCTTCCTCCTGTCGTCTGTTTGGTTTCTCCCTCTCTCCTCGTCCTCCTCTTCTCTCCTCCTCCTTCTCCTCCTCCAGTACCAGCTCCTCCTACCGCCTCCCTCTGGTGGCTGAGGGAGGCGGTAGTCATGGTTACACTGTCCACCTGTTGCTCCTCTGTGTGTGAAGAGGAGGGGGAGAGGGCTCCTTCCTCAGGGGCTGAAACAGAGAAATAGACATTTAAGCTGCAGTTCTTCCAGCGTCCACCAGAAGGCGCTATGGTCACACTGTATGACATGTTAAGAACATGTTAATATCATTTATCAATAATATCAAAACTCGAACATATATCATTATCATTCGACTATTTCTATCATTCTGTCTATTTCATCATCAAGATGTTAGTGAGACAAACCCATATTACAACATAATAACATTATTACAACATGTAACAACAACATGAATATTTCACGAGGAGATTTAATCGCCATAAACTGCTGATGAGCCAACTAAACAGAGTCATGAAGCCAAAGCGAAGACAGACAAAGAAGAAGTGAAAAAGAGGAAGGGAAAAGTGTTCAGAGTTACAAACCGCGAATTTTCAGTGCGTCCAATCACGTAGAAGCAGGGTTCCCCCTGTTTAGAGTTGGTCATACAGAGAGACAGGCTGGACAGCTCCACTGAGGAGGAGGAGGGAGGAGGAGGAAGTACAGGAGGAAGTACAGGAGAAGGAGGAAGAAGAGGATATACAAAGTCAAGTCAAACAATCAGAAGGCGGAAACCAAGAGGATGCGCTGTGATTGGATGCTCATCAGTCGACACAGGAAGTAATGTATTCTTCAGGAGTTACAACGTCAAGGTACTTTTACTGCACTACTTTCATCTTTAGTTACTTTACAGATTCAGATTTAAAAAATAAATATAATCAACAAATAAATGAAGATGTCATTTTCAATCCCTCAATCCCAACTTTATTCATACTTGGGGGAGGTTCTCAGAATTTGCTCCACCTTTACCTGCTGCACTTCCTGCTGCCTCAGGTTCAGGTGTTAAATGCTCACCGTAGTCGGGCACGTAGCCGTTTCCTTTCTTGAGGACGAGGTGGATTCGATGTCCTCCTCTCCTGATCTGCTCCACAGCCTGACTGTGAGTCATCCCTGATGTGCTGTCTCCGTTTATCTCCACCAGCTGGTCCGACACCTGAGAGACACCTGGTGTTACATCACATGCTCACTGCATAACCAGGGGAACCAGTGTGAGGTTTGTTTCCAACAGATGGAAGTTAGCCAGCTAGCTAACTAAAAACAGTTGATCAAGACTTCCTGCAGATAACTGCAGGTGAGATGATGACGTCCTGCAGCTCCTTCACACTAAAAGCCTTCCAGTTAAGAGAATAGATCCAGGCTTTTACTGTGAAACAGCTGCAGGAAGTGATGGGTTACAGCTGTGTGTGTGTGTGTGTGTGTGTGTGTACCTGTATCTTGTTGCTGCGTTGGGCTGGCCCCCCCTCCATCAGTCCAAGCACATACAGTCCCATGTTGTACTCGCTGCCCCCCCTCAGAGAGAAACCGAAACCTGTAGGACCTCGTTCCAGATCCACAGTGTAGAACCTGGACTCATCCTGACAGACAGACAGACAGACAGAGAGACAGGCAGACAGACAGGCAAACAGACATTACAAGTGTTTCCATTATCACCACTTTAATCCTGCCATTATTATCACTGTGCTTACTGTTGCTGCTGTAGTGCGTGGTGTTGCTGCTGTAGTGCGTGGTGTTGCTGCTGTAGTGCGTGGTGTTGCTGCTGTAGTGCGTGGTGTTGCTGTAGTGCGTGGTGTTGCTGCTGTAGTGCGTGGTGTTGCTGCTGTAGTGCGTAGTGGTGTTGCTGTAGTGCGTGTTGCTGCTGTAGTGCGTAGTGTTTCTGCTGTAGTGCGTGGTGTTGCTGCTGTAGTGGGTGTTGCTGCTGTAGTGCGTAGTGTTGCTGCTGTAGTGAGTAGTGTTGCTGCTGTAGTGCGTAGTGGTGTTGCTGTAGTGCGTGTTGCTGCTGTAGTGCGTAGTGTTTCTGCTGTAGTGCGTGGTGTTGCTGCTGTAGTGCGTAGTGGTGTTGCTGTAGTGCGTGTTGCTGCTGTAGTGCGTGGTGTTGCTGCTGTAGTGCGTAGTGGTGTTGCTGTAGTGCGTGTTGCTG
>JAVQJD010076681.1:0-19889 GCA_036023655.1 Nannoperca australis
GTGTGTGTGTGTGTGTGTGGGCGTGTGTGTGTGTGTGTGTGTGTGTGTGTGTGTGTGTGTGTGTGTGTGTGTGTGTGTGTGTGTGTGTGTGTGTGTGTGTGTGTGTGTGTGTGTGTAAATTTACACACAATTTCACAAGCTCACACCCTAATGCGACCACACATTTGTAGCAAACAGATGCACAACATACACACAAGTAAAACACACTCGCAGGCAAATCATTTGTACACACAGGAAGAAGGTCACCCAGAGGCACAGCAGACACACTGCATACACACACATGCATTCATGCACACATACATACATATTCTTATTGTGAATACACACACAAACAAGCCTAAAACACACAGAGTGTGTGTGTGTGTGTGTGTGTGTGTGTGTGTGTGTGTGTTCCATTGTATTCCCAGCAGCCTTTGGGACGGTAATGAGAGTTTTCTCACAGCGCTGCGACCTGTGACTCAGGGGAGGATGGAGGCGGGTGGAGGAGGAGGCTGCACTGCGGCACCATCACCCTCCAAGCAGCTCTATTTGCGCTGTCATCATGACATCACTTCCTGCTGCTGCTGTAGGCCCATGGCCCCGGGGCTGGAGGTGTATTCGATGTTTTAGCCGTGAGAATGTTTTTGCTGTTACTCAGGAGCTCAAGGTAACCTGGAGCGTTTCCGTCTGTGTAGACTGGGTGGGGCGACAAAACCAGGAGATGACATGCTGAAAGAATTTCAATTGTATTTGTACAACAACACCTCAGGGTACATCATTGACCACGTGTCCAAGTCCATCAGACAGTCTGTATATAAGCTGGTGCTCTTAGTTAAGACTTTTAGTGTCACGTCGTATGAAAAGCTGCCGTAGATGCTTTTCCACCCCTACTTGAGATATTTTCTGAGCAATCACCAAATTCAATTACATTTTTATTTCAATAAAATGTTATTTGTATAACGTCGCCACACAACAGAAGTTATCTCTGGGCTCTTTTCATAGAGAGCAGGGCTAGACCGTACTCTTTATAATGTTATTTACAGAGGCCGAACGATTCCCACAATAAGCAAGCACCAGGAGACAGTGGGGTTGAGAGAGAAAGGGAGAGGAAATGTGGAAAACTATCAAATAAAATCAAAATCCAAACTCAACAAAAGTCATTATTAGCGCTGGGAAATATAGGACACCATCCTCCTTCCTACAGCTACTCTGCAGGGCGGTGGTTTGAGATTCTTTGGCATCCTTTCATTAAAGTAAGCACACGCTCTCCTGCAGTAGATAGCCGTCTCCCGTTTGTTGTAAACGTTGCATGGCCTGTGTTGTTGCACAAAGTGGGTCTGTGTGACAGATCTTATGCAAGGTGTGCGATTCGTTGTTGCACTTCCTGCTTGTGGTTAGTGTTGTTTTTGGGGGCAGAAATGACTGTAAGCCACTGGCTGGTGCTACCACTTATAGGTTTTGCATGTGGGTTTCAAGGATGTCTATTAAAGAGAGGTAAAGTATGCACAACATTTTTGTCATCATTACAGAAGTAATGCTTGTTGGCTGTGAAGGAAGTCTCCTGCTTCAGTTGTTTCATTTGTGCCTTGTTGGCTTCACCTTGATCTTTCAAATCTAAGCTGTCCTCTCTGCCCAGAAAGCTCTCTCTGTACTGTAGCTTCATCCAAGCTCACACATTGAATGACTGAATATTGTATTACCTTTTTGTTTGTGTTATACTTTTTTTTTGTCTTTTTAAGCAGGTTTTTATTGTGGTGTTGCAGAGAAATACCTCAAAATCCCCTCTCCCCACACTGCCCTCCCATTCTAGTTCTCTCAACTCTTTCAAATTGTTTCCCCCCCCTAACCATAGCTTACTAATACTAGCTGTGCAAGCTCTACCATCATCTGCATGTCTGCGTGGTCCTCACAAACACACTAACAAGCGCTCGCTCTTTCCAAATGAATCTCCAGTGCTGGTTAACACGTTAAATCATGCATTAACATGGTGCTCAGGGTGCCGTCTCCACCATGGCTGTGTAACAGGAGCAGCGTGGCACTCCTTTTCACAGCTTATGGGGAGGAGAGGACCTCTCAGGGAGCGGGGGAAGAAAGGAGGATTAAGACTAGGCCAGGTCTGGTTGTGATTTCTTTATGTGGTTGTGGCGGCCTAAACTTGACCCCCGACTCTGGCTGGCTGGTGAGCAGGCTCGACTCAGAGGTCAAACCGCCGTCTGTGGGAATCTGTTTCTGTCTGTTGAACAACCATGGAACGACCACGTCTCGGTCTAGGAATCAGAGGAGACGTAGACACACACCTGAAGATCTCCTCTGTCCAGGCAGCTTGGTATCACTGTCTTAGCTGTGAGACCGGTGTTGTTCATAAATCACAGAAGGACCCACTGGTGTCCCTTCCTGCTGTTTGGAGGGCTCTGGTGGGAACAGTAATATGGTTTACTGGTTTCCAGCGTGGTAGTACTAACAGTTATCATCATAAAGACAATAACAACCACAGCATCAGCCATCAAAACATCCATCAGTAAGGGATCATGTGGAGCTACCTGAACCATTGCCTCACTCACTCATAACCCAGCTTCACCTCCACCAACAAAAAACCCAAATCAAATCCCTTCCTGTGGGCTCCAGCCAATTTTTAGTCTTCCTAGGTAACATTTTCATGCCTTGTTCCTCCCCCCGTGTCCTCCACCCCTCTCACCCGCCCTCCCTTTTTACCTCATCCACTTCCAGGACAGGAAATTCTTCAAAGGATTCTTTGCAAAAGTAAGTTATTGCTTTATGTGTCTGAGTGTTTCTCTTAGCATTATTATTTTTATTTTTAATTTTTTCCTCCTCTCACGTAACACTTCACCCTTTGATCACGTCTGCAGGCTGGAAAACACACACACACACACACACACACACACACACACACACACACACACACACACACACACAAACACACTGATACAGGGGGAAATCTGTCTGGAGAGACAAACACAATGATGCATGTGTCTTTAAGCAGGTGGGGTGGTTTAGTCTGGGGCGGGGCACTTGTGTGTGTGTGTGTGTGTGTGTCTGTGTGTGTGTGTGTCTGTGTGTGTGTTTTTGGATTAACAGGCGTGCAGTGCCGTCTCTCCCTTCAGCCCTTCTTCCACGAACCAAGAATGGAACAATGAACAATTTGTGTGAATGAACGTGCACACACAAATATTTTAGCGTTGTTATTCTAACCAACGGGGGCCACCACCTGTCAACTGCACCAGTGCACCAACTCCAACCACATTTGTTGTTTCTTTTATTAAAATCTGGGTACTACTGAATGACACAGCACTCAGAAAAACAACTGTCAACTTGTGTCTTCTCTTTTCTCTCTTACCTGGGGATTTCTCTTCATTTTCAGGCGTGCTTTGTGTGTGTGTTGACTGATTTTATTTTTTATGACTAGGTACCAAGGAATGGTACAAAGGGAAGTCATTTTATTGGGGCATGAAGAGACTGGAAATGTGTCCTTGTTTCTTACTCGTCCCTGTCCCTGTTGTGTTTTGTTTGCAGGCTGGGAAGAAGCCGGTGCGGGCCGTGTTGTGGGTGTCGGCAGATGGTCTTCGTGTCGTAGACGACAAAACAAAGGTACTAAGTCCCTTTAGACCTCTATCGCAGGCTCGATCAAAGAGAAAGAGCTGCCAGAGCAAGTACACGTGACTTTAGTTAAGGTGCAAACTGCTGAGCTCCAGCAGTTGATCATGATAGTGAAGCCGCTGTACTTCTGGTCTAGTGACCTCCAAATATATGTACTAGGTGCACCTGCTGGTAGTAGATATGAGTAGATTAAAGGTTATATTGACCCCTGCTGGAATAAACTGGTACTACATCCAACCACACACCCTGGTTGCTGTGTGATCATTAGTGCTGGTGGTTTTTATGAGGCTGTTACTTATACACGTGTGCTAACATTTCATGACTGCTGGTGACGCGGTCTGTTTTATTTTATTCTATTTATTTTGTTGTCTAAAATGTCAGGATCCAAGGTTCCTCCTTGAATGAGACAGTATTTTTCAGTGTTGCTCTTCTGTGTGGGTTAGCGTTATGGTTTGGTCAGAGAGCAGGGTCGGGTGCAGACTAGTGCCTCTGGAGCTGCTAGTAGTTCAGTCTTATTCGAGCACTCTTAAAGCCAAGCCTTCACATTGAAGGACTGTTCACTGTGCAATCATTTAGCCCACAGCTCGATTGAGTGTCACTTAACTTTGACCATAGTTCAAATGCTCGTAATAACGAGGTGAACATGCTTCTTGCAGGATCTGATTCTGGACCAGACAATAGAGAAGGTGTCGTTCTGTGCTCCGGACCGAAACTTTGAGAGGGCGTTCTCGTACATCTGCAGGGACGGCACCACGCGACGCTGGATCTGCCATTGTTTTATGGCCATTAAAGACTCCGTAAGAACTCATTACTACAGTACTATTTTCTTGCTTGATATTAATCTCAATAAACGTTCAAAAGCTGTTCACACTTATCTTACACAAGCTTTGTTGTCCTACTTCGAAAACCTGTGTCTGTAAAGGTTTTTATCCCATGTTTATAAAGGTTTTTATCCCAGGTTTATAAAGCTTTTTATCCCAGGTTTATAAAGGTTTTATCCTGTGTCTATAAAGGTTTTTATCCCATGTTTATAAAGGGTTTTATCCTGTATTCACATCATGTTTAGAACAGAAAAACGGTTTTCTGTACATCAGTACTACGCTAGGAGCTTCGTTATATTAAGTGTATAGCTTCGGTCGAGGAGACCTTAATTGTTTGTATCGTCTCTTTCAGGGAGAGCGCCTCAGTCATGCTGTGGGTTGTGCCTTCGCCGCCTGTCTGGAGCGAAAACAGAAACGGGAAAAGGAGTGTGGGGTCACGGCGACCTTTGACGCAAACAGAACCACTTTCACCCGTGAGGGCTCATTTCGCGTTACTACGGCAACAGAGGCGGCGGAGCGGGAGGAGGTCATGAGGCAGCTACAGGATGCTAAAAAAGGTCAGTACATGCAGTCCCTCTACAGGCCTGGGAAATGCTTCAGCCTGTTTGACCTCCATCCTAACTGTGTTTATATTTATACACGTCCAGCTGATGTTGTTGGTTCATTTGTTCACTGTTGCTTGAACTCTTCTAACAGCAGAGGCAGATGTGATCGTTGCGGGGAACTCCGCCACCAGTGTGACTAATTCCTCAGCACACCAGACGGGAGGCTCACCGTCCCCCTCGTCCTCCCCGCCTCTCTCTGTGTCTGCGCTGGGACCCCAGGTGATACCACGCAGACACGCTCCTGCCGATGTTATCGCCAGGCAGGGCTCCTTCAGAGGCTTCCCCGCCCTCAGTCAGAAAACTTCTCCCTTCAAACGACAGCTGTCCCTGCGCATGAACGAGCTGCCCTCCACCATGCAGCGCAAGTCTGACTTCCCCATGAAGAACACAGGTGAGTTTGGGATCCTCGGCTCCTTTGTTGTTGTACACAACCTGCTGATAACCTTCAAGCACAACTGTCTGTATTTACAAGGATCCACCCTAAATATGACAAGAAAAGAGTTTTCTTTCTGTCCTTTCTTCTAATACAGTAATGTCTTTGATATTTGCTTCTGTTAACCTTTCTCTGGCGTTTCCCCTCCAGTCCCTGAGGTAGAAGGAGAAGGTGACAGCATCAGTTCACTGTGCACTCAGATCACCTCAGCTTTCAGTGGACCCCCGGAGGACCCCTTCTCCTCAGCACCTATGCCCAAACCAGCGTCGTCTCCACAGTCTCCTGTAGCACCAGGTAACACCAACAAAACCTCTTCTTAAACCCTTAATATCTAACACGTGTATATCTACACTGGGATGAACAGCTGGACAGCTGTGTGTAGTGTGAGGGGCTATGATTGGATCTATGTTGTGCTGTGTGTCAAAGTTTTAAATGGACAAATCACAAATTTCAATGAGTTCCCAGTGCTAGCTTAAAATAGCTAATTATGTAGCATTCACTGAAAACTTACAGAATCATACTACAGACCCAAACAGTTTTTGATTTCTTGTAGGTAAACAAATAAAAGTTTAGCTTTGAACTTGTGACTTGATGACTGCCAGGCAAAACTGCCACAGTAATAGTGTAGCACGCTGTACATGACAGCCAAAAGATATCAGTTTTATTCATTGCCCAAATTTTGGCTTCATTTCTTGGTCATTCAGCTCTGTAGGAAATTAATTAGATGTAATTATTGGACACTGATGATTGTGTTGCTTGCAGTTGGTGAATGTGTGCCTGCTCACATTTTCTCATAATCACGTTTGCAACATTTACTTTGTATGTGATTAACACTTGTTAGGACTGCTAATTAACTGCACGTTAATATTGTGCATGTCTAACAAAAGATATGCTCCACGTCACCCAACACACAAGCTTGCGTGTACTAGCTGCTGTCTCTTATCTGCTGTAGTGAACGGCACAGCTCCCGCCTTCTCTGTTGCTGCTACCGCTAACCCCCCAGTTCTGCCCCCCGCTCTGCCTGCTCGAGACACTAACCCCTGGGCTAAGACCCCAGCAGGTAAGCAGCATTTCAGAGAGTTTGAATGTCACGGGACAGGATGCGCTGAGAGCGCGCTGTTGAAATGGAAAATAAGTGATGGGGATATTACAATGTACCTTTTGAGTTATTGAAATGAATGAGTTGTAGTCAGACTTTCTTAAAGCAAAACGTTTGACAGTTTTGGAAATATGCTTATTGGCTTTCTGGTGTAGAGTTAGACACAAAGCTGCAGCTCTCTGAAGGTGTCGAAATCCACCTATCAGCAAGAACTAGTCCAGAACATAATTCTCTTTATTATGAGTCAGGCTAGCTAACCCGGCTGCTGGCTGTAGCTTTATATTTAACGGACAGATATGAGAGTGGTATTTCTCATTTAGCCAGTAAGCATTTTTCCCAAGATGTGGAACTATTCTTTTAAAGCAGTAGTAGCTACGAACTGGGATGTTGAATCTTTACTGTTCTTTGCAACTTGCAACCTGAAACTTGTTCAGTATTTCTTTCTCACTGATATACTGATGTTCTTCCAATTAAATGTCCGTTTGATGTGTATTCACTCACTTTGTTTGCCTTTTTGCTAACAGGAAGTAACTGGTCATCCCCCACTCCGGTGATAGTGGTCCCCCCCACATCCTCCCCAGTCATTCCCTCCCACAGACGCACACCGTCAGAAGCAGACCGGTGGTTAGACGAAGTCACCAAGTCTGTCCGAGCCTCGCAGCCTAATCCAGTCATGGCAGCTGCCCCGCCTCCCACCCAGCCGTTCACTGCTCCTGTTCCGATGCCCGTGGCGTCTGTTTCCTCTGTTCCCCCGGTGGCCTTCATGTCTTCTCTGCCCTCCGCCGTGCCCATGTTGCCCCCTCGCCAGCCCGCCTTCCACGCCCCGGCTCCGGCCTCCTACCCGATGCCCAACGGGCTGCCGTTCCCTCAGCCCAGCGTGCCTGTGGTCGGCATCACTCCTTCACAGATGGTGGCTAACGTCTTCGGCTCAGCCACGCAACCCCAGCCGTTCCTGGTCCCGGCCTCCACAACGCCCCAGCATGATGTCCAGGCTGTCTGCACCGTCAGCCCGTTCATCAAACCCCCACAGTCCACCATAGTGAACCCTGCTCCCCTCCAGCCATCCAATGGTAGTGTGACCTTTAACGGGGCAGACAGCTGGGCTGCTCCATCCCAACTCGCTCCATCCTCCCCAGCCACCCAGCTGCCCCCACAGCCGCAGCAAGATGCCTTTGAGGCCCAGTGGGCAGCCTTGGAGGGCCGCTCGCGCCAGCGCACCACACCCTCCCCGACAAATCCCTTCTCCACTGAGCTGCACAAGACCTTCGAGATCCAGCTCTGAAGACTGTGTTTGACTAGAAAGTACTGGACAATAAGGAGGCCATTTTAGTTGAGGTAGCAAATGGGTGATTGACTAAAGAAGAGGCTGGAGTGTCCTCCTGCCCCTCTTCATCTTGGTTTCAGTGGACAAGCTCAGCAGGTCCGAAAAGAACTGCCAGACGATGGAGAGCAATGGGTGAATCAGCAGGGAGCAGAACTCTGAGCAGTGAGGGGAGAAAAAAACAAAACAGGTTGCTGTTAATGAGGGTGCAGCTCCCCCGGCATTTCATTAGCATTGTCTGTATTGTTTTCTTTGTGCTGTGGAGCGCAAGGTCGCCGTTAGCCTGTGGAGTATCTGTGCCGAGCCACGCCCAGCCCCCTGTCCGCCCCCTACCGCCCGCCCAGGTGCCGTGGCTCCTGCCCCCCCCCCCAGCCGCTTGCCTTTGCTCGGTCCAGCTCCCAGCGCCCCCTGTTGACAGGACGAGACCTCCCTCGCCTGACAGAGGAACTGCAGCACTGAGAGAACTCCACTTCCAGATGAGAAGTTCTCATTAACAACTTCCCAATCAGAAGAATAGAGTGAGACAATGCCAAAATCTTTATTTTTATGCATTAAGTATATTTTAAATAGCTTTGGAATCTTAACAGAAAAGTTGTAAGTAATCGTGCCAAAGGCACTGGCTAGCTACAATGAGACAAGTTCATGTGATGTATACAAGAAATGACCGTATATATTATACATAAATATATATATATCTATAAAGAATCTATACTGTACACACGGCTCACAGCAGTGCTAATTTTTAATGTGATGTAAAGAGATTTTGTGAAGGGACAGCTGCTTTACTTTTGTGTTTGTTTTTTGTTAGTTTTTTTTGAAGAATAATCTCTTTATTTCCGTCTGTTGCATCCTGTGATTGGATGTGAAGCATCTCACTGTAAATAGGGTATCATTGCAGCAACAATCAATGTGGACCTAGCAATGGTGGTGGTGCCCAACTGGTTGCCTCTCTTACCTGTGCTCAGTTTTTAATAGTTTACTACACATCAGTACTTAAAGTTTTACTTCTTCTGTCTTCATTGTCTTTTTTTTTTTTGTGGTAACGATCTTGTTTTTTTTAATTTAACAGTTAGGACGTCAGTCTTTTTCTCCACATCTTCTATTATGTTTGTTTTTTTAAGTAGGTGATTTCAAAATGTTTATTTTGCACAAGCACTAAAGTAGATGATTTGACCTCACAGGTGACCTTGATCAACATGGGTTAGTCAGTTGTGGTGCTGCAGTAGCTGAGAAGCATGCTGACCTGCCCTGACCTCCGTTAGCCTGCTATGGTTTTGACGGCAAAAGCAGAAAACTACAGGGAGATAAAACGGTTTCATCTCTCACTGTCTGATTCGTCTCTCTCATGTTTTTATTTTTTATTTTTTAAATCAAACCTGTGAATATGATCTATTATCTGATCTATTTTTCCATTTTGTAATTATTTCATTACTTTATTCCACTTCTTCTGAGAAATGTTGAAGCTAAAAGATTGAATAAATTGATGGTGGTAGAGGAAAACCTGGTCTGTGTTCTTGAGTGAATATCGACATGTTTATAATAAATATTTTAATGTATTAATCAAACAAAAATAACTGGTTATTTTGAAGGAACTGGTTAATTACTGGTTAGGGCTTCTTAAATGTGAGAATTTGCTGCTTTTTTGTTTTATATGATTCTAAGATGAATAACTTTGGGTTTTGGACTGTTTGTTAGACAAAACAAGCAATCTGAAGATGTCACCTTGGACCTTTATGGACACATTTTAAAAATGATTTATTGCATTTCATAGACTAAACATTAAGAAAACAATTGGTCAAATAATCCATAGTAAAAGAAATGTTTAATTGCAGCCATAGCACAAGCCCAAGTGTAATATACTAAAGTCCAGGAAATTATTTTCTGTTGACAACATTACACAAATTAACAATAAACATCACCAAAGCATGTAGGATGAAATTATATTAGACCATCTTCAGACAAATGAGATTATAAAAACAATGTAACTTTCCAAGTGTGATTCTGTTGCATTGGTCTTGTCTGTTGTTATTCCGTCCTTCCAACAGGGGGCGCTGTCTGGAGAGCTGCAGCAGCAGCAGCGTCGTTATAAATACAGCCCGGAAGCCATGGATCAGTTCAGTAAAGGAAAGAAAGTGTACATGTGTGTGAAACTGGCGTTGTGTTGGTTTAAGACGTAAAGGTAAGACTCAAACCTAACATTTTAGTACACAAAAGTAGTGCTCTGCTGTTGTGAAGTAATGTATTCAAACAGCCCAAGGACGCCGGTAACGAGCTAGCAGGTTAACCGGCTAGCTATAGAGGCTAACCAGGCTATCGTTTAACTGTGCTTTAACGAGAACACCTAACCAGAATAATGGCAGAAACTAATGTTCGTCAAGCTTGCCAATAAAAACAATTTCCACGAGGGGGTGGAAATGTAACCTGGTGTAGTTTTTCTGCAGGCAGTCAACGCTAGCAGGAGTTGTGCTGTTGACGCTAGCTGTTCAGCAATAGCTTGACGTTCACTTTAACGGTCGACTGACAGCACACACAAGAGCTAGACCTCGATGAACTCATACGAAGCCTACAGCTGCTTACTCGTGAAACAGCCAAGTCTTGAGTTGAACCTGCGCTGCTGTAATTTAGCTTTTTATGTTGTTGGTATAATGTAAATGGCGTTCGTGAAGCCACCGTTAGCAAGCTAGCTAACGAAGTAGCTAACGTGACACAACCTGACCTATGACCGGTGTTGCACCAAATTCTGTGACCCAACGAATGATTTGACTTAATTAAGAATAAGCCAATTTTCCACTGCAAACTTGTGTTATCATACTATTAGATACTTATCTTATTGGACTGTTTATCACATACTTTTGTTAGCTGTTGCCAAAAAGGGTGCACCATAGCATTTAGATTGAGTAATACATTTTGATAGCTAGATGTTGCAGAGCTGTGGTGTAAAGGTCTCTGTCAAACCTCACCTGTCGAGATCTGGCCGACCCTTTGGCATCGTCATGTAGTTAATCTGACAGATCACAGCTATCAAAATGTGTCTGAATGCAATAGATGCACCACATTAGATAACGGTTATAAAAATAAATTATGCACTAACAGTGTGATTAAAAACTTGCAGTGGCAACAAAGCTGAGATTCTTAGTTTATATCACAGAATCTTGAGTGTGATTAAAGTGAAGCTGGCAGGCCTTGTAGATGTAATAAACATTTCTGGATTTAAAATATTTTGCAGTTGTATAACATCAACCCTACATTAAGCAAAAAAATTGTTTTGTTGTTCCAGAGAGATGCAGTGCCTGTCCAGATCACAGAAACAGAGCCAGGTTTATATGGGATCCCACTGACACAGGAAAGGTAAAACATCTCGTACCTTTTTAATTAACAAACGCTGCTGTAGGACATGCAGATCTGGACATGAAGACCAACTTGGCTTATGTGTTTGTTTTTGGCTCTAGGTTTGCACTTTTCAGCCTGCTGAAGTTCACAAGACAGTATGTCTCATCGGGGGGCTTTAACTGCCGTCATAACAACAGTATTAGGGGCAGCCTTAGGGGGGCTGCTCATATGGCGTGTTTACAGAACAAAAAGGAAGAGGCTGCCTTCCATCCAGAAGGTGGCTGATCCTCTGGAAGCTCCCGTGGAAAAGGAGGTCCCAGCTGTGGATCAATGCACCCAACCACAGCATTGTCTGGAGAAAGCGTTTAAGACTGTGGAGTGTCAAACTCCACATCTGGCCCCTCCTGTACAGATACCGTCTTGTGAGCAGCTGCTGGGAGTGACACCAGTGATGGTGAGCTCTGAAGAGGAATGGCAGCAGCTGTGGCCACTGATGCAAAAGGAGCTGTCAGTCTTTCCTGTGCTGGGGCTCGACTGTGAATGGGTAAAGAACCAAGGAGTAAGAAATACCTTTTGCATGTTGATAAATCCACGTTAAATGATTCTGCATTGTACCGTTTAAGTAACTGGCCTTGTATAGACAACACAAAATCACCTGCAGTTTGACAGTTAGTCAAAATATGAATCATCAGTTTGTCTTGATAATCAGGATGTTTTCAAGGTAAAACATTCTCTGGTTGGAGATTCTCAGATGTGAGGACTTTCTGCTTTTCTTCATCGTTTGTGATCATAAACTGTGTCTTAAGTATTGGACAAAACAAGCAACTCGGTAATGAGTTGGTCTTCTGATTAAAAATTGTCAACTATTTTGATAATGGTTTCAGTCACTGCTCTGATTTTAGACTCAAATATGACAATTTGCTGCTTAACTGTCGCATTTGATCCTAAAAGAAGATGTTTAGGATTCGGGCTGAGGGTTAGATGTCTTCTTGGGCTCTGAGAAATTCGGGACTGCTACAATGCATTTAACACCCTGTTTGATGATGTAAACTAGTGTAAGACCACCAGAAGGGCGGGACTCTGCTTTGAAAGATGCTCCTGGTCTGTCTGACCTGGCTGCTGTTTCCTGTTGCAGGTGTCTGTGAAGGGCCGAGCCTCTGCCGTCTCCCTGCTACAGATGGCCACATATTCGGGTCTGTGTGTCCTTGTGAGGCTGCTGGCGTTTCGCAGCGGCCAGCAGCCGTTCCCTCTCAGTTTAATGGAAGTCCTGCGAGACCCGCACATCCTGAAAGTCGGTGTCTGTTGCTATGAAGACGGCAAGCGTCTGACGCGGGACTACGGCCTGTCGCTGACGTGCACAGTTGACCTGCGCTACCTTGCCTTACGACAAAGGTGCAGTCTGATGCCCGTGGTCCTCTTAGTCACATGGTGTGATATGTATGTACATCGCAAATGATCCACTTTATATCCCGTCTCTGCTTTCAGGCTAACGGTGAATAACGGCTTGAGTCTGAAGTCTCTGGCAGCAGATCTGTTGAATGTTTCTCTAGATAAATCTCTGGAGCTGCGCTGCAGTGACTGGGAGGCAGATCAACTGACGCTGGAGCAGGTGGGTGATTCATTGTGTGACGGCGCTCTTCACATCTTTCATTGTTCATCTGCTTCAGTGAACAAGTCAGCGGTGGAAGATGGGATAGCGTTGGGAGGAGGGGGAGCTGTTTTGGGTGCAGCTGGTTCTAGAAATAACTTATTTCCTCTATAGAGACCGATACGTGACTGACGGCTGGAGTACATCCACAGCTTTGATTGTCACCAAACTCTCCCAGTGGAAGCACCAGATAAAATATTTACTAGTTTGTGAACATAAACATGGAAGGTGAGACGTGAGCTCAAGACTCCCAAGGTGCATTTTCATTTCCAGAGTTTAAACTTGTGCTCCACGAGCTGCTGCCGACCGGCGGGTGCTAAATGTGTTGACATGAAGGAGCCTTCAGGTTCAGATCTCCACACTTCGGCAGCTATGTTTCGTTCCCAGCTCTACGGTCAAAGCATTTTGAAGTCACTACTGTTCCGAGTTGCGTGGCAGAGGCTCTTGGGTATTGTAGTATTAAGGGCCATCTGTTGAAGGAATTACACTTTTAATAAACGCGCAGGATCGTTACATAATCCTGGAGAGTCGCATGATTCTATGTAGTGACATCGAGGAGGTGACGTTGCGTCGTTATCTGATGCTGTTAGTCTCCTGTTCCGTCCAGATGACGTATGCTGCCAGAGACGCCCAAGTTTCCGTCGCTCTGTTCCTCCATCTCCTCGGCCTCCACTCTGAAGCCGGTTCCGCCTCTTCCAGCGGGAGCTCTTACTCCGAGCTGGCGGCCCGCTGCCAGGGCCTGGTGGACGTGCCCTTCAAGGGCAGAGGAGAGGTAGAGGACAGGGCGTCTGACGGAGAGAGGAGGCGGAGGACGCGGAAACCACCCCCTTTTGAAAGCCCGGAGTCTGGAGATCAGCAAGTCCCAGACCCTCGAAAGAACAACAAGAGGAAACCGCTGGGTGTGGGCTATTCTGCCAGGTGAGGGTGGACTACACGCCTCCAGCGGGAAAAAGAATCCGCTCGTGTGTTTGTCTGAAGATGTTGTTTCTCAGCTGTGTGATGATGATTTGTTTCAATGAACATATGAAGTTGTTACAGAAAAAACAAATCCCAACTCAACATGTCTAAAAAGATTTAGGTTGTAGAGATTCAAGAACCTCTCTCTGTTCCAGGAAGTCTCCTCTCTATGATAACTGCTTCCTGCACGCTCCCGACGGCCAGCCTCTGTGTACCTGCGACAAGAAGAAAGCCAAATGGTACCTAGATAAAGGAATAGGAGGTACACCGGAGAACTCCAACGTGTAAACACACAAATGTCAGTCTCGCTGCTTCAAGCTACAACATGCAACTTTCACTCAGCTGGAAAACTTTGTGCGTAGAAGAAGCTGATGTCTTTCCCAGCTTCTCAAATGGTCTCGTCTGCTGCCAGTGTTTAGGTTTGCAGCTCTTTTGGCTTTAAGCAGCGCAGGAAGTGGTGGAATTGTGAAGCTGCTAAAAGAAACACTTTCCTGCCTCAGTGTTCGACATGTACACGCAGGACAACACTTAAATGGTTGCATGTTGTAGCTTTACACTTATTGTCACAATCTGAGGAAATTAAAATAATATCTAACAAACACCTCGTCTACAACACACGTGGTGAAAGTACTGCTGAGCTCACAGCAATAATAACATAATTAACACCATTATCTTTTTTTATTATAAAAAAGCAGCTCAAAGTGTAACTAACGTGAAGATAACCTGTCTCTGTGCCTGTCTGCCTGCCTGCCTGCCTGCTTGCCTGTCTGACTGTGACCCAGTGCTCCAGAGTGAAGATCCTTTTGTGGTGCAGCTGCTGTTCGAGCCGTCGGGTCGTCCCGACTCCCAGCAGGACTATTATCTGACCGCTAAGGAGAATCTCTGCGTGGTCTGCGGCAAAGCAGACTCCTACATCAGGTGGGATGCTCAACGTCTCCGGGAAAACTGAATCATCTGTCGGATGAAATCAACTATTTACATTCGATGCTTACGAAGCCGAACGAATGCAAAGATTTTCAGTGATTAAAAAAGACGTATTTAAAGGATTGATTATCAGAATGGTTATCAACACATTAACTGTCACTTGACTGTATTTTAAAGTGAGACTCGTTTGGTGCGTTTCGTTATTTAAACGACACAGAAACCACTTTGATGCTGAGTCGTGTTTTCTGAAGGTGGAGATTACATTTATTTATTAATTAATTATGCGACAGATCTGATTACTTCTCACTTTCTTTTGGTCCCTCAGGAAAAACATTGTGCCGCACGAGTACAGGCGGCATTTCCCCAACGAGATGAAGGACCACAACTCCCACGACATCCTGCTGCTCTGCACCAGCTGCCACGCCGCCTCCAACGTGCACGACGGCTTCCTGAAGCAGCAGCTGGCTGAAGAGTTCGCCGCCCCGCAGGGCTGCGAGGACGGCGTCCGCCTGCTGGAGGACTCGGACCGCCGGCGGGTGCGCTCGGCGGCCCGCGCTCTGCTCACCGCCGGGGAAGGACTGCCGGAGCAGCGGCGAGAGGAGCTGCAGGCTCTGATCAAGAGCTTCCTGGACGTGAGCGAGGAGCTGACGGACGAGGCGCTGCAGCAGGCCGCCGGCTTGGAGACGAGGTCAGTTCCAACTTAACCAGACTTTTCAGTTTAGAAACGGTGGGAATGTACCCAGAAATCTTTTAGACTGCTTTTATCCAGCTACTTTAATACACTTTACTTTCTTACCTTCAGTTTGTGAATTAAAGTGACGTGAAGCTGTGCGAGTTCTCTTCACGCCCTGAACATGTATGATTCACACTCGCACGTCTGTCTCGTGGAGGAAGAAGCTGATCATTCATTTGTCACAAATTGTAAATGTGTTGTCTTCGTCTGACACCTGCTAGAACTTCCAGACTGATGAGCAACCGATCAAACTAGATGGATCAAATGTCGGCCGATCGATCGGAGCACCCTGAATCATGTTCGTCTTTACAGAGCTGTTGTGAGTTTGTACAGACACTGCCCTCGTCTTCTGACTGCTCCCCTCTCCCCTGAAGGATTTTCAACGAGTCGTACGTGCCTCACGGTCTGAAGGTGGTGCGGGCTCATGCCGAGCAGGGCCTGCAGGGCCTGATGGACCTGGAGCGTCGCTGGAGGCAGCACTTCCTCACCACCATGCAGCCCAGCCACCTGCCTCCGCTCTGGTCCGTCGACCACAACCACAGCAAGTTCCTCCGCAAATACGGAGAGGACCTGCCCATCAAACTCAACTGACCCTTCGGTCTCCCAGGACCAGGACCAGGACAGGAAACTGGGCTTTCTCATCTGCCGGTCAAAGTGCCGGTTAGATGTGAAACTTCCACTCTGTCGTATTTTACAAGCCAAATTGCTTTTTGTTGTTTTTTTAGTGAGCGGATGAATGAACTGATCTACCAGCCAGGACCCAAACGTTACCAGCATGTGTGGCCACTCGGTGTTAACGAGGCCACGACGAGTGTGTGAGCGAATGCACTCGATGTGCGACACGTGCACCGGAGCGCCGCTGCCGGAGCGCCGCTGCCGGAGCGCCGTCTGGATCCTGAACGAACTAAATGAACTTGAGCAGAGACGCCGCTCGTGGAGAAGATGTCAGCACTGAACCTGAGAAACACCAACTCCACAACGCCATGGACGTGTGGCCACTTTTTTAATTCATGAAAAATATATAATTATTTATGAAAGAACGTTAAAATATTGAAATTGAAGAACTTATTTGTAGAAAAAGCTGCACCTGCTCTTAAAATCCCCCTAAATTGAACTAACCCCCCCACCCCCACCCTGCAGGTTAGCAACTTTTACCTCCATCAGTCTGAAAACAAACATGCTTTGCAGAGAGAGGGTCATTTTAACATAACCTATTTGGCTCCACGCTGCTTGTTTTCACTCTATTGTCTGTTTTAAGTCAGTAGATGAAAGAGGAAGTTTCCCAGAAGCATCTTGGAATCAAATTTCATCTTTTCCATTTTCTCTTTTCGAGAAGATGAGTTTCTTCCTGTGCCTTCGGGCCTGAATGTGTTCCATCTCAGAGCTTTCATTAGGTTTTTTTTTTTTTTGTAGTTGCAGGGGGAGACAAATACTAACCACAGTGAAGTTGGCCGGTTTACTTCAACTCCATTTCAACTCCTGATGTTTTCATGTCCTGTTGCCGACTCTCCCGGCGGTTGGGAAACTTCCATGGCTCATGTTTTAATGTGCCTCTTAATCCCCAAACCCGCCCGGAGACTCGTCGCAGCGCAAGGACACGACCTCCGTTTACAGCGCTTTCACTACGACGTCGTTTTTACAGAATCCAAGCTACACAAAGACAAGGTGCCAACTGTAACGTGATTACCTTCAAACCAAACCCCCCCTCTGCGACGCAGATTGACCTTTATTTGAAAGTGAAATTATTTACAGCACAGCTGCTTTTGTCTTTATTCGTATTTGTCCCGGATGTAAGCCCCGAAGCTGTTCTTGTTTTCCTAAATTGTGAATGATACAAAAAAATAAAGTCATGTTTATATTAATCTTCTGTGACCTGTTTTGTTGGCGCGCACACACACACACACACACACACAGAGACCACAAAGCACATTCACTTTGTTTTTTTATTTCTTACAAAATCACAGTTTAATAAATAGTCTGTAAAAATGAGTACAAAAGCGTTTTCTTAACATTTCATATATGAATCACTCATGACATTCAGGTCAAAGGAGTCTTCAGTTGGATTTTTTTTTGTCAGGAATGACTTTTTTTATTTTATTTTTTTTTACAATCTAGTTTTGCTGAATTAAGGCCTCTTGATTTTGGCATCAGAACAATCTGTCAGTCAAATGTTTTGTATTTGAAGTTAAATTTGTGTTATGAGCTCCCCTGGTTTCACAGTTCAGTCAGAAAATAAAAACACATTTACAAATAAATACCAAAATGGCTCAACATGCAGATGTTGTCTTTAAAAAGCACATTTCTAATGGTCAGTGTTCGACACTGCAGACAGAATGCAACAATTACAACGGCACTGCTTCATTCAAAGGGTTTCCACCAAAGTTGATGCGAGAATTAATTTTTCTTTCATCATCTTTGAAGTATTGAAGAGGAGAAACGTGGGCAAATGTTAGGAAATACAAAACGAACATTTTGGTGGAATTCCCCTTTATAAGAAGTTTAGCGGTGACGAGGAGTGCAATCCTGCTGTGAAAGACACTCTGACATCTTTACTGCATTACAGTGACACCTCTGAGGGTGGAAACACACCTGGACCACTCTCAGGGACTTTCTGTTGAGAAATACGCTGATTTGCTTTCCTGCCAATATGTTACGACGAAGATTGATACCGCTTTCATGTCTGTCCGTTCAATAGCTGTTAGCTTAGCACAGAGAGACAGGAAACAAGCCAGCCAGCCTATTATCTAAAAGGTCACCAAATCCACCTACCAGCTCACTGACACTTTACATCTACTTAGTTTAATCTGTACAAAATACTAAGTACAGGTTGCCAAGCAACCATTGGAAACTGCAATATGTATAATATTTCTGGCCACTTGGGGGCAGCGGAAACAAGTTGTAAACTTGTTAACATGTCACCTTTTAGGTTGATTTGTTAAACTTGCTTATTTTTTACATTCAGTAACATCATTGATGAATGTAAAGTTAATGTTTTCCCTCTTTTAGCTCTGTTTTTGGTCTCCACCAACTCCTGAGGGAGATGTTTGTCTGTTTAGCTGCTCCACTATGTTCACCAGCTAGTCGCTGACTGTGTCCGCCCAGGCAGCGTACAGCTGGGTTTGAAAACAGCTGCAGCTAACAACGATCCTACGAGCTGAAACTCTCTATAAAGCTCCGTGAAAAGCTGAGAAGAGCTGCAGGACGATTCTCTGCAGTTTCATCGCTATGAAGAGCCCTTTCCTATTATATAAAAAATGATAGACGCTTTAAGGAAGTCACTTTTCCCGGCCAAGAAATAGCGTCGTGTCGTTTGTACAACTCAGCTGCTGCGTGTTTGTCTGAGCTTCAGAGGTGCTGGCAGGTGGAGGCTGTTGCCTTCAGACAGGCTATGCTAGCTTTGTGTTTAGCACACAGACATGAGAGCGGTGTCAAAGTGCACTTCCTTTACGAACCCACCCACTCCACCACAGAGGAGTTCAACACTAAATTACTGCATATTATGACTCCTTTTGTTCATTCCAACAAAAGACAATTTTACATATTAAAAAACTGACAATGCAATTCAAGAAATGAGAAGGCCTGTTTGATTTAGCCCCAAATCTCTGGAAGTGTTTTTCTCCTCTCTCTCTTTGAAGGGACAGGAAACTTTCACACGTCAGAACACCAGATGTTACAGTATTTAAAACATCACATTAATGATCTTTTCTTTGCAGATTCCATTTCCTTAAAGGTACACTGAATTAACAATAAGGCATATTCTAAACATTTCCAATTCGCAAACCGTGACCCCTACCAGCATCTTCAAAAGCTGAATTCTGAAGCACATTTTCAATTTATAATTACAAAAAGAATTGAAGACAGTTTGCAGCTTTAACATTTTGACCTTCAAGGTAAAAATCCATCTAGAAGAATATGTTGCAGAGACTCGTACGACCCAGACGAATGACCTCGACTCTCCTGCGTATTTTCGCATGAACAGAATTCACGTTTCCACACAGACCGATAAGATTGTCACATTAACATAAGTTGCTGCAAAACAAAAATCGAATTGCTCCACAATGGCTGCGTGAAAACTAAGTCTTGGGTTTAGCACAGCGGGCTTCGAAGCAATAATTGAATAAATAAAGAGAACTCTAAACGTGAACGCGTGAAGCGGATGATTCCTCTAGTTTTTTGGTCAAAGGCTGTTTGATGATGCAGAGAGGCTCGAGTTCTGTACAGTGCGTCGTGGCGTTTGTTTTCTCCGACTGGACATTTGCATGATCATTTAGTGACCTCGAAACATGTTTGAAACACAATTTCTAAACTACACTGGCTTCGCTGGCAAAATAAGCGTCTCTCCTTCCTGAAAAAACTCTCTTGGTTTTCATCCAATGACGGCAAAGACCCCCCCACCCCTCCTCCTCCTCCTCCTCCTCCTCCTC
>JAVQJD010076682.1:0-19410 GCA_036023655.1 Nannoperca australis
TGAGAGAGAGATAGAGAGAGAGATAGAGAGAGAGAGAGAGAGAGAGAGAGAGAGAGAGAGAGAGAGAGAGAGAGAGAAAGGGAGGGAGGAAAGCAATAAGGAGTGTTAGGGAAAAGATACTGAGGAATTAAGCAACTGAAAGACTGAAAGAGAGATGGAGAAAAATTTATGAGAGAGATGGGGGGATAAAAAACTGGGATGAGAGAGAGGGAACTCCACAAAGTCTTTCCTGTCTTACAGCCATGAAAATAAAATAACAGAGTTACTTAAGGAGGGGGTGAGAGGTAAAGAAGAAGCAATAAAAAGTGAGGAGGGGGACGGAGGAGGAAGAAAAGGGAGTTCAGACAGAACAGTGGATTATTGAGGTCATTGCAGCAGAAATTGATTTTGAAGCCGTGGGGAGAAAGACATCTTATGATGCAGCGTGTGGTTCTACAGTGAACAATGAACTGACTATTATTGAATGTTGTCAATGTTAGAAGGACTGGAGTCCAAAAACAAGGACGGATATATAGACGAAGGTTAGGAATCACTGATTAGTATTGGGCAACTTGCTTCAGCTGAAAGTACAATGGAGTCTCTGTCGGACTTAAACACCAAGAGGTACAGAACCACAGCCTGTAGGATCATTAAGGATCCTCACCACCTCAACAACGGACTGTTCCAGCTGTTGTGGTCGGACAAGCGCCTCCACAATCACATAGCCAAAACAGAAAGACTGAGACAGATTCTTTCCTCAGGCCATCAGATTTGTGAACACAGACAAGCTGTCATTATAATAATTGACCAGATCAGAGGGGTTATCAGATAGTGGGGTAGGGGAAGCAGACATTTTATGGACAAGACAGACTGAAAGAGCTGGGGGTAGATAACAGCAATGACCAAGAGTGGGACCTGAGAGTTTTAAGGCAAGGTGTTCGGAAGACGGAGCATCAGAAATGGAAATGGAGGTAGTTTTAATGTCCTTCCTGTACACAGCAGAAACACCATGACCCCGCCCTTCAAGACGAGGTTTTTCAATATATGTGAATCCTGTGGGAGTGTTCTGGTTTAGTGAGAAATAGTCCAGGGGTAACAGGTTTCAGTAAGGCAGAGGGAATCTAGGTTGCTGTCAGTTATAAATTCCTGCAGCCTTACACCCCCGTCCGCCACCCACGGTCTGCCTCTGAGAAGCGCCTGGTGGTTCACACTCTCAGAGACACCCCGTTCACATTCAAGACTTTTCTCCTGTCTGGCCCCCCAGTGGTGGAACCATCTCCCCACATCAATCAGAGAAACAACCTGTCTGGCCACTTTTAAGAAAAGACTAAAGACTCGTTTGTTCCGAGAATACAACAGCACTTAAATGACACATTGTTTCTATAAAGCACAGCATATTGTACGATATTATAGTGGAATTGTATTGAATGTATTGTATTTGAGAAGGTACAGAGAAAATCTGTTTAATGCTCTTTTCGATTTTGCCATTGGCAGCGATGTACTTACTTATAGCACTTGTGATTCATCACCAGCCCTTACAAGTTTCTTCTTGTTGTTTTCGATCATGGTTCTATGCACTTTATGTAAAGCTCTTATTTGGAAGTCGCTTTGCCTAAATGTTATGCAATGTAATGAAACTAGATGGTCTGTAAGCCATTACATATCATTTTATAATGTGTGTATCATTTATTTTGTTTTAGTAAATTATAAGTATGGATCCATAATGCCATGGATTTTGATATGTGAAGTGTTACAGAACTTTACACTGTCATTTAGATTTCACTTTGGGATATAGCCCAAAGACATACATTCATTATAGTCTTTACCTTGACTGAACTGTCTGCAAGGCAAAAAAAATATGGCTGATATATTTGATTGCATTATTTCTTTTTCAGTTAATGATCCTGCCAAATAAGGAAGTTCTAATAAGTAAAGAATGATATTTGCGATAACAAGGTGTTGTAGGACGGCCGCAGGATGTAGGGAGGTGTGGTGTAGGCCAGTTATCACCAGGGAGGCAGTTGTATGTTGAACAACACTGTTGACTTTTATTGTTAGTGCAGCAGACAAACGGTTTGTAAAAAAGAATAATGAAACAAAAAGGAACAAACAAAACAAAATGGTCATAAAGACCTCAGTCGTATTTCAGGTCTGAAAATAAATGAAAACAAAGTAAACCCTACTCCAAGCTATACTCTAAGTACCTACTTTAACTATATCAATCTAACACTCGTGATGTAGGTTGGAAGAATTGAACGTTCTTCTTCCAACCTCCAGTTTACTCCCAACCTACTCTGCCCTGATCTGTTCCTTCTCTCACCTTTTTATACTCCAGGAAGGACCGTCCCCCTTATTAGCGCTAGCCAATAGTATCCAGTTTAAAAAGGCCTGCCGGCGTGTCAAACTTCCATTGCCTCTTCTTAGTCTGACGGCCTTCTCCACCGGATCCAGACGCTGGATAACCCTCCAGAATCCGCTAGGTGTGGTAGGTTTGCTTGGAAAAATAATAAACTTGAACATATTAGTGAGTCAAGAGTGGTGGCCACAAGGCCACATTGTTAAGTACTTATGCAGAACTGTCTGATTGACACACCGATTAAGGATGTACAGTATAGACAGGTAGCTACATGACTGTATTGCAATACTGTGAATGTAACAAAATACTCTGCTTTATATTGTCTATCCTTTAACTTTTCTTTGTGACCCCTTAATCAGGACAAAGTTTTGATCTATCCATTACTTTGGTTTATGACCAAATACCTACAAAGTTAATGACTTTCCCATCAGCATCTGCTGTATTTTGTCTGCAAGGCTAAAGAATAACTAGAAAATTCCAGAGAAATTCTAAGGCGTGTCTGAACTGGCCCCCCTTACCCTGACGCTCCCGTCACAGAGCACGTCGCATATCGTTCCGCTCAGCCTTACTACTGTGACCAAAAATGCCCTCCATACATTTTAAGCACAAGCACAAATATCCTCCACAGCATACACGCTTAGTGTAGTAAAAAATTACATTCTGTACGTGATCGCTTTTAATTGTCTATTTGAACTGTCAATTTTATTCACGGACACATATGTCCTCCAGACATGTGGACACTGTCGCGAAGTAGAAATGTAGGGGAAAAAGAGAACCGAAGATTTTTTGGGGATCAGAATTATAAGGAAGCTCAGCCTCCTCCTCTGTTTTATATGGCTCAAAGAGCTGGGAAAAAAATGAAAAAAATACAGCAGCATACATCTATTGTCCTGTTTTGATATGAAGATTGTGTATGTAGAGTGAAGATTGTGTAAAATATGCTGGCACACCAATTAAAATGGGCCCTTTGTGTTGTGTGCATGTGTGGGGATGTACATCTCTGTTTTGGACACACACTTACTGCCACAAACTGGTTGTTTTCCAGTTTAATGATATCACCCACTCGAACGTTCATCCACTTTTCATTCTGTAGCCTGGAACAGTGAAACAGGGAGAAAAAGTAAAAAAAAACATAAGAGTTAGAGAATATAAGAAATGGTTGCGATCTAAGAAAGAAAAACGGAATAATAAAAGTTATAATCAGAAGATTTAGTTTAGGAAGCAACAGCTCTGGTAAGTGCTCAGTTGCAATGACAAGACCGGAGACTCACGAGCCACGGATGAGGACCTGAGACTGACGGTTGTTCACTTGGTTGTCGCTATTGTGACGAAACTGCAGGAGACAAAGATGACTGTGAGCTTTTCAGGAGCTGAGTTGAGCTCAGGCCACATGTTAGCCCGCTGCATCCAAAGTAGTGTCTGATAGAAATAATCAGGAGTCCTTGTACTGTTTTTCACTATTATGTTATCCTTGCAAAAACATGAGGTGCTTGATAACATGCTCACATAGTCGTCTGTGGCATCCTTTACTGCAGTGATGCTCAGCACCAGAGCTAAAGGCACGATGGTGGTGAACCAGGAGAGGGAGGAGATCTGAGGTATCAACTACATAGAAACAGAAAGAAGGTAGATTTGCAGATTAGTCTGAAATAGAGACAGCTACATCTGACCCTAGCCACATCTGCTAGCAGCGGTGTGGCTTTAGGATTGGTGAAATAGCACCTTTTTGCAACTTGTGACTTATCAACTGACTGTAAAAGATGTTCATGTGAGTCAGCAGTGTCTGCTATTTGTGTCTTTTATTAACTGCTTCTTATACCACACTCTCACATAGTTCTTTTTAGTGTAGTTAGAAGTAGATTTTGAATGTTTCGTATGGTCATCTCATATGTTTTGCCTCCCCTGTTTTATTAAATTAATAAGGTAAATTCAATATCAATGTTATTAAATGTACATGTCTCATCCCTGTTTTTCTTTTCCATCAATGCTCTCCTCACCTGCAGTATGAGCAGGAAAAGGAAGTAGGTATTGGCTACTTCCTGGAACTGCTCAAACAAGTTGACGGGCAGGAAGGTGATGATGTTGTACTTGGATGTCATAATGCAGTTGCTCTGGATGAGAAGAAAGGAAAACAATATGGACTATCACAATACATCAGTTGAACTGTTTCAAAGATTAAAATGGAGGAGAAAAATCTTACCGCATACTGAAACTTTTCGTTGTACTCTCTGTCATTGGCTCTGACCCTTCTCTCCTCCTCTGCGGAAACACAAGACACAAAATGAGTCACAGATGAGAGTGAAAGAGACAGACAGCAGGAGGAAAGTTCACAATGTTTGTGCTTTTATTTATAAATCAATGAAGCTGAAGTGTCTGCTGGAGGCTATTTGAGCATGAGTGTCAGACACAATCATTCCGTCTCACATACACACACTAAGGGACTAATAAGTAGGCCAATTACCTCCAGTCTTTAATTAGCCGCTGCATTTGTCTTTTAATGACCGGATGTGCAATCTGGGCCAATCACGGATGAGTGTCTGTGCATCTGTATGAGTCAACAGGAGTACTGGGACCCGTTACAGGTAGTCACAAGATGATGCATTACCTTTAGTACACGTATAACTTAGAGACTAACTTAACTATATAAAATAAAAGTGAAATGTTCTCTTCTTGTGCTCGAGCTCTCGTACTCCTCCCCTCCTAACCCTGTTCCTTACCCTCTTGCTGTTTTTAGGTTTCTGGTTATGCTGAGGCAAAGTAGTTTGGGAGTTCCCCTCCTCCTCCACTGGGCCTGTCTCCTCTAATATTGATGAGGCTGCTTTTTAAATGATTGGCCTGCTTTGCACAGATATAAAATTCTGGGCCAAACCATATGTGATGTGCCGAGGTACTGTAGCTCTGAAACCACAAACACACTTTTGACTGAGAGGCAATGAGGCGCCACCGGAACGGACATCATACAACAAAGGCCATTGCCCCATAATAACATGCACACACATAAACAAAGACCTGTGGTTTCCTGTGTTTCTGCAGCACTATGAAGCCCTGTCTTAGCCTGTAACTCACAACGTACAGTGCATCTCTGTCTTCAGCTTCACCAAACAAACACAGGCCACTTAAAAGAGATCACATAAGAGTTCCAGTTTGTTCTCTGGTTATAAAACAGATTTGGTGCGGCAGATAAGCTCCGGTCGACTACAGACCAGCTGGGCTGTTGTCACAGTGGATTTAGTCAAGTTAGAAAATACAAATCTTTTGCCATCCCTCCCTTTGTTTTACATTTTAAGTTGCTAACAGGTGCTAATACTTAAGGAGAGTTACAACAAGTGTAACAGAAAGAGTGGATATCTATCGCAGTGCTTATTTCATATTGCAATATTGACATTTTTGATATATGTTACATCGATATATATATTCACATGTATTATATATTGTTATATATTTCTGTTAATTCAGATTAACTGTTTTCTGTTGAGAAAATGTGTATGTGAGAAAATAAATAACATACTTAACAAACCAAGCTACAAAAATCACAAACTTTTTACCATTACCATGAACACACCCTGGTCATTGACTGACAATAATGCCCACATATACACCCCTAAATATTATAATATAGCTTCTACAGTATAAATATGACAACCATCTAATTCCAATCATCTCACTGCCACATTGCCCAACACCATGTAACAGCAATAATATTTAATATGTATAACTAACATTAAAGAATAGGCCTCTTTTAAAAATAAGTTACTTATTTATTACAGTTACTTTATTTTTTACTGTACGGACTGAGTGGCAGCAGGATTCAGAAAAACAAGTTAAATATACCTATTAGAGAAAGTGTTTAGGGCATCACTGGACTCATATCTACTGTGTATGTAAAGTTAATTTGAGTGAGGGCATGTTACAGCTGTTAAACTTTGAGTGTATATAAAATTGCTGATGCTATTTAATATGTCCTCTCTTCTAAACTCTGGGTGGTATCACAATATCAGATTTGTCTGTTCATGTAGGTGCACATCCTCCAACATCTATTCTGTTAAAACTCTGCCAATCCTGCCTCCCCTCTCTCCTTTTCCCTCCGGCACTTCTCCCGTCTACCTGAAGGTCGTTACGTTGCTTTCTAGGGCAAGTGTTCGCAAAAGAGATCTGTCTGACAGGCAGTGCCATGGCTGCATTGACCCTCTATGAAGAGGGCAAGATGCTTGTGCCAGGTAAGCACTGAAGCACAGAGGCTTCCTAGCATCTGATGTCAGGACCAGGAGGTGTCTGTCCCAGCTGCTCCTGTGCAAGCTGACCAAGCCAGCCTGAATGCATGAGCATCTTTAGCAAACTGCCCATTAAGTGTTTAATGTCTCTGACAGCTTCAAGGAGCATCAGAAGCCCTGACACAGACTACATGCTCCACAGCAAGTCTGTAGAAATCCATAACACTCCATTACTGAGAAACTTTCAGTTGCAGACTTACTCTGCGTGGGTCTCCATAAACAACTGAGACATAAATATTGATTCAAACTAAAATACTTAATTTCATACTATCTTATACACAGAATAACTCTAGCCTAATCCAAAAGCACAAATTTTATTTCATCCACCCTCCTGTCTCTTTAACACTCGTCCCCTCATGGCTGGACATGTGAGGGCACGTGCGACAGCTCAGACTCCCCTCATGTCTCCGACACGGTCAACGCAGATTGAAGTCATAACAATGACGAGCAAAGGGCACAGTCAGTCTGTGCAGTCTGAGCAGTCAGTCTGAGCTATGGGTATTGTCCTTGCCATGACTAAACCTAAGTGAGGATCAGACTCCCTGCAGAAGTGATCATCACTCACTGCGGCTGATTTAATTAGATGAAAATGGGATAGAGGAATCGTCTGCAGTTGCGCACACACACACACACACACACACACAGTGATCTAATTTGTTGGAAAATGATGCGGGTGACACAGTGACAGACTGATGCGCTGGAGGTCAAATGAAGGTACATCTAGTGTGATTTGTGATAGTTAGGCTAAGGAATAAGGATACAGACAAGGCAGTGCAGTAACAGCTGAGGCTGGCGCCTGAAAGATTGATCATTGTCTCAGCAGAGACAAGGACATCATCCTACTTATTGACACAAAACTCAGATTAACTCAGTTTTGTTTACACATGCACATCCCACTCATGTAAACACAGATTCATAATCAGCACTCAACATCGAGAACACAAAGTTATCTCCTAATATTGGGACATAGCACTGAAGACAGAAAAACAACAAAGGTGACACTGAGCTAAAACACTGGTTGGCTGTGAAAAAGTACAGACTTAACACTAACTATTGAAGTATTAAGAATGAAAATGATTGTTATTTTCCTGTTACTAAATCTGCTATTTGGCAGTGGATGTCGGTTGCTGATGTCTAATAAACAGAATGAGAAAGCTCAGTGATTACAGGACCAGCAAACACAAAGTGGTACTGTACAAAAAAAGCCAATTAGGTCTGTTATGTGGATATGAAATATGATGAGGTTTACAGTGTGCACACACAAGTATAAAAGGGGGTGAGAGATATCAAGAAGCAGAACTTGGACTCAGTTGGGATGCGGATGAGGAATGATGTTTATTTGAAAAACAGCAAGATGCAGTTTGTACAATCAACAACCTTCTAATGATGATGAGAGTATGGGACAAGAAAAATCTTGATTACAAAAGATCTGTCGAAAGACAGCCTTAACGGTCACATAAACTCGTACCTGTCCGCCTCTTTTTCGATTTAGCTCCATTTAGTCCTCTCTGTTTCTTTCTTTGCAGTGGGAGAACGACTGGAAACCATTTCTCCGGGATGTCTGTCAGTACCGTCATCTTGAGTTTTCTAACAGTCACCGTCTAAATTCTTGTTAGATGCACGCTGTTTCAATGACAGATGACCGCCACATCTGACTGCCGCATCTCTGCAAGGACGAGGGACTGAAGCTCTGGTCCCAACTTCAGCAAAGTTGGATTTAACTGCGCAGCATCCCATCCCTGCCTCTCTGTTGCTGCCTCGCTCGCCTCCCAGATACACACACACACACACACACACACTTGTGTCCATCCCTCGCTCTATTTTCTCTCTCCTGCCGCAGAAACACTGAGGTCATTTTTTCTAATAAGGTCAGTCAGCTACTTCGCGGTTAATCTGTCCCTAGGCTCTGGCTGCTTAAGATGTGTATTTTTTATAAATACGTAGATTGTAACTAATTTATACACATCCTAAACAAAAATCAGTAGTGTAATTCTGCATGACAGAAGCCTCATCAATCAACTGACCCACCCATGTGCAAAGTCTGCATTCTCAGCTTTAATCTCATCCACAACATAAACATTGCACACTGTAGGCATTACGTAATCACATAGGCTCTGGGTTTGATGGACGTTACCATGACAACAGCCTCTGCAGGGATCCCACAGCTGAGTGAGTTGCTGGATGAGGAAACTGGGAGCCATTTTGGATCTATAAAGCGTGTGCTGGCTGGAGCACGGCTGTGGCGTTTAGAGCCAAAGTGGCTTAAGCAGCAGTCCAGTTTCCAGTTTTAAGGGAGAAGGTGCATTGCAGTGGGCAGGGCAAGGCAGGTGCCTGAGCACGTGCTGCATGGAAAGCCTCGTGCAGATACATTTAAGATTGCCAACCACACACACACACACACACACACACACACACACACACACACATCTCTCATTCATTCCCTGATCTTGCATTGTGCACACACACAAAATATAAAAAGACAATAATAACAAAAGGCGGTTGAAAATATTTCTCCAGAATAAATCACTCTCAGTCAAGTTAATGTTGACGCATACATTTTAGAGTCAGAGCTGTAATTTAGTATATTAAGGTAATTATATCCCAGTTAAAGTAATAAAACTGACTGTATTTATTTTTACAGAACATATCTGAAGGGCAGTAAAGATATGTGAGACTGGAAGGCATGGATTATCATGAATATGCTTACTCTACACAATTGCATTCTCAGGGGCAAAAAACCCAATAAAAATCAGCGCCATTACACACTGAAACTACATGCTTTGTTTCAGCCCCACACAGTCAAGTTTGCAATTCGTGTAAGTAATGACGAAAGCATAGCATATAAAAGAGCAGCTTAACATTCAAACGCATGCTTGATGCTATGATCTCTGAGGCTCTGCCCTCCAACCCTGCGTGGGCACGTTTAGTGAAGTACTTTCACCCACTGTGGTCCCCTTAGCTCTTGGCAATAAGATGCGTCTTGTATGTAGACTGAATGTGAATACGACAAGTCAGATTACATTTACAACCGGCATTAGCATGCTGTATGTCTGTTGTCCTCACGGAGATCGGATTTTACTTTTTTATGAAGGCCTAAAGTTTACACTTACTATACTTATTCCCCCAGTGTTTACATTTTAAGTATAATTAAATGTATTTATACAGTGCAAAATCATAACAGTTATCACACATATAGAGCAAGTCTAGACAGTACTCTATATATCCCTAACCCCTAATGAAAAAACCATTAGAGGTGTGTGAGACATTTGAAACATGGTGCAGCAGGTTATGATGTTATGTGTGTTTTCAAAAATGAGGAAAAAACCATTTACAGTAGTATCATTAGAGAGGAATGGCAGCTCTATTCTGTCTTTTCAGCAATCAACAGTGATGACACCGTTTGTCTGGACATTTACCAATGTTACAGTGTTAATTTAAGCCTATATAATGAGCATTGTAGAGAAAGTAATTTATTATAAAAGTCTACAATGTGATGAAAGTGTTACCGGCAACATATTGTTACTGAATGTGGATTAAACATGTGATTGCGTTCATGCTAGTGTTCGGCGTGCTCTTTATGGATCCCTAAACACCTCAAGACTTGTTTCAGACAATCAGATAAAACTCTATCCTGCATACATCGTGTGTGCATTTCTACCTGTATGTTAATGTGTTAAAGTGCTATCTGACTACAAACTTAACACCAGGTAAAAGTCAAGACTCTGGAGGGCCTTGTGAGCTTTCACTGCTAAAGAGATCCTCCATCTCCCCCATTACCTGAATGCACAAGTGATTAGTGTGTTTAATGTCGGGTACTGACCTGGAGGAGGCCTCTTTCTGAACATTTCCAGTCTGACGATGTGCTTCCTCTATGTCCCATGGGATTGTCTGCAGAGGGAAAGAAGAGGAGGTGAAGGACACAGAGGAGAAGTAGCCTTAATTGTGAAGAGGGGCACAGAGGGGGGAGGAAATGAGGAGGACACAGAGGAGAGAAGAAAGTTGAAGTGGTGATAGAAGTGGAGGTGACGTAAGATATAAAAACATTTTTTCTTGTGATACAAAATGTGACATTCTGGGAAAGTACACCTATATTCAAGTGCACTCTACTTATTGTTGTGGGGGGGGGGGGGGGTTCAGAGTGTAAAAAACATGTATTTGCCTTACAGAGAGAAAGTGACAATCAATCAGGCATTACAACCACTACACAGGACACACACACACACACACACACACACACACACACACACAAACACACACACACACACACACACATCTCTGGTCTGTTAGAGCCATAATGAGGAAATGACATTCAGCAGAGAGCTGCATCTGTCTCTGTGGCACACAGTGTCTGGGGACTGGTGGCTCAGGCCAGATCCACTGTCAGTCTCCTCCTACAGTGGACGAGAAAGAGTAATGGAGCGCTGTTTTTCATCTTCTCTCTTCTTCTCTTTTCACTTTCCCCTCTGCACTTGTCTCCGCTGTTTTTAAACTCCATTTATGCTGACCTGTTAATATCACACACCTCACTGCTTTCACTCACTGTGTTTTATCTTGGCTAAGTAGCGGCGCAGAGAGGCAGGAAGATAACAGATGAGGTTGCGGGAGGTGATGCGTTATACATCTTTGTCTCGGGTTTGTAGTGCATACTAGAAGGTACAAACAGTATGGCAGACAGGGGATCGAGGCAGCGAGCCTCCAATCAATACTCCTGAGAAAAAGCAGCTCTGCCTCTCTCCATGCGAGTTGGGCCGATCAGCTTTCAGCTAGAGTTTCCAGCATCGTCTCTTGCCCTGTCATACACTCTTCTCTTTTATTGCATGCTCTCTACTCACTTTCTACACTTTATCCTACCTCTTTATTAAACTGTAGAATGAGAATTAGTGCTGACTGCCATGTTGTCTCACCTCCCTTCAAGCTTTCAGTTGTCACGTCCCTCCCTGTCTCTCACTCTCCATCTGTGGCTGGCGTCTTGTATAACCCTATAGACCTTCACAGTGTCCCTATGAAATAAAGCATGGCAACCCAGGAGTGAAAAACACCAGGGACACACTGAATATCTGAGCACCTTTGAAGGCCTCTGGGCAGAATTTCTTTTATCTCTTACACTGGAGTCTGGCTGAAGTTTTAGAGGATTTGGAGCAAAAGAAAAAGTCCTTAATGAAATGTGGGGCTTTGAGCTGCAACATCGAATTCAGTACCTTACTTCTTAAACATTACAAAAACAAAATCATTCATGTGCTGTTTATAATATATAATATAGAATAGAATCCACTGGTGGGTCTGCAGCACTCATTGGCGACTTCTGTTAATTTTACAGTATTGTTAATCTACCCAGATGAAAGCTAATATACTGTAGAATAACTCAGTAAGGTCACTATGTGATGTCCCTGCTCTGAAAGCTGGTTGTATACTTAAGCAGAAAAATATACATTTATAGGTCGTTAGGCTATATAACCCTCTAGGTGTGATGGGGAATGGCCTTAAGGAGGTCTTTCGTTTTGTTTTGTTTTTTAATAATTCTACTCATGAATGAGCTGCTGTTATTAGGTTGGAGTGTGCTTTACAGCACATTCTCTGTCTTCACATAATAAAGTTTGTTGATTGTAACCTCAGGGTATTTTACAGGTCTGTTCATCTCCTCTACCTCTGTATTAAAAACACGTTTTTTCTATGATATCTGCACGACATCCTATTAAAATAAGTTAAGTCATCATGTTGTTGGCCTGTGCTGAAGGCAGGTTGTATATTTCACGTGGAGAAACTAAATCCATAGCCTATATTCCCCTACTGGTTTTGGTGCAGTCCGTATCACAAATTCTCTTTCTTCACACGGTAATTAAATGGGTTTAGGGTGACCTTTATGTGACCTAATATAGCTTCTGCATAACATCCTATCAGCATGACCCCCATGTAAGACCACTGTTGTCAGTCTCATGACGGAAACCAACCAAAAAACTGAGATAACAAAAGAACAAAACAACTAACAAAGTTACACTGCCATAGACATGGCCTGCTCTGGAGGCAGGTTGTGTATTTCTTGAGGAGGAATTCAATTACAGTTTTAAATCTCCTCTGATATATTACAATAATAGATACTAATAAAGATTCTTGTGTTCCTGTTACAGTAAAATGAACTGCAGGTCATTATAGTTACTTTCATAGGGAAGCAGAGAACAACAGAATACTAGAATAACTCAGAGCTAAGTCATAATGTAATACATTATTGTCTTGAAGAATGAAATGTATAGAAGGGCTAACATGTGTGGTATGATAATGAACACAAGGTAGGTTTAAAAAAAAAAAATCCTATTCAAATCCTATAAACAAGATTGTTGGTCACTTACATAAGGAAGCACAGAACAACAAAGTGAAACGATAAAGGACAAGAATAACTAACAAAGTTAAAGCAGTAATTTGGCTGCTCTGAAGGCAGGTTGCACATTTCGTAAGGAGAAATTGAATCACAGACTACAAAGCCAGTAGACATGCATTAGAGGAAATGCAGTGATGTCTGGAGTCACTGCACAGTGACATGACCAACTTTCACTTTGACTTTCAGAAAATGACTAATTATATGTTTAAAATCCCCCCAAACTAAGAACTGCCTCTACTGTATGAACGGAGCAGCTTTAATGTAAATCACATTGTCTGGCGCGGTAATAAGAGCTGAATACTTCACAATGAAAGCTGAGACACACGTCAATACTTTCAGCTGATAAAGTCAAACTGCACAGCGCACTGGCCATACATGGTGGATGGGTGATAACCACACACAGCTCGGGAAACACAAGCCTACCTTTTTCAAGTTGGCGTTATAAATGTTTTTCTGGTGGAGGCGTCCTCACTGCTCCTCTCGACGAGATCATGATGAGGTGCGCGGCTGAAACTGGACGAAGTGGCCCGTGGTTTGCTGCGGAGGCTGAGGTGGGAGGCTGAAGCAGGAACCCGGGATGAGCTGGAGTGCCCGTGTCGAGGTGAGGGAGGGTTTGGCTTTGGTCGGGGGGGTGGAGGAGGTGGAGCTGCGCCTCCTTTACCTTCTCCACCTCCATCTGAACGTCGTTCTGTTTGGAAGCGCACCTTTGATTTTTTTTATTGATTCAAACATACGATGACAAGTTTCTGTTTTTAACACTTTTTTTTTTTATCTACACATAAAAATCTAACTGTTTTAACGGCCTGAGCACACACAATTTATTTTACATTTCTCAATAGCCATGTGCTTTTCTCCCCCTTTTTGTGTCATACCGCCCTCTACCGCCCTGTCAGCATTAGCCTATTTGCTCCAACATCTGTTTTACTGCTCAAGGTCGCAACATCTGCATTATGCCAAGTATGCAAAAAAATAAAAAATAAAAATCATACTGTAACCTTCCTATGGTAACCCACACTGCTTCTGTAGATTAAACAGTTATATTATGTCTAATAGCCTGCAAATTCATGGTACACTAGTAATCTTAAAGGGATAACACATGTCAGAGGAAATCTGATTTTATTGTTTCATAGATTCATGCTGTAAAGAAGTTAAATCAGTTTTCAAACCAACAAAGATGAGCCTCTGATGGTATGCTGTTGATTTTTCTTTTTGTCAAACTTCCAATCCCATAGGCATTAATGCATTGGATCCCTATCAAAATTCAAATTGCATTGTTTAAAAATATTGTAATGTGCGTATTGTAACATATATGACACAATCCTTTACTGTGAGAAGAAAGGGATCTCCTCACAGTGTTAATATTTTCTTTGTGATGTATTCTTTGTATTAAGCTGTGCATTTCTGGTTGGAGGTATGAAATGTCATAAATTCTCAATTTCCAGATCAGCAGTTTGTTCCAGTGTCAGAGAGCTTCGGGCTCTAATTAGCGCCTTAATTAGAGCTAACACACCAGATCTAGCAGACAGGTGTGTAGGGAGAAATAAGAGGGAAAATCAGTTTGACAGTCTTCTCAAATTTATTGCCTCTGCTCCCCAATTGTCCAGCATGAGGAAGGCGTTGATATCAGGTTGTGTTGAGAGGGAGAGTTGCAACCCACGGGCAGACTGATGACAATAAAGCTGAGCCTGGTGGGAAGTGCAGGCAGCAAGGGAATGATTCAATAATTTATTGTAATAAAATGAGCTTACATGCAGGTACTTAAAAGTGGGTAGGTAGGCAGGTCCGGGTGACAGAAGTTCAAAAGAACATACACAAGGCAAGACAGCAAGATATCAGCAAGGCACATGGCAACTAGGATGAACCAACACTGGAACAAAATACGTGGAGCAGTAAATGTAAGGAGTGACTAATGAGGGAGCTCAGGTGAAGGGAATCAGGTGATTGCAAGAAAAATGTCAGGATCTGGAATGATAGGGGAAAGTCTGACAGCGTCTGGTGGACGGTTCAAGGCTGCCAAGAGCAAATGTGTAAAAAAATCCAAAGTTTAAAGAGTAATTTAGAGAAAAAGCAGACTTGAGATTGTTGTCTTGACCTTTTCTGCTCTCTTGTCTCATGTTACATGTAGTTTGTCAGATTGTCAGTGTCACAGACCAACAATTTAATACAGTCTTGACCTCAAAGGTCAAACACATCATTACTCTGTAATCAACCTAATTCACAATCTTCTCTTGAGTGTATTCCACATGGACTCAAGAGACCAAAGCAATCTATAACAATGATGAAAGGACTCACACAATCACAGTGTATACCTCCCGATGCCAGAGACATGTGTTTTCTGAAGTGGGTCCTGCAATTGACCCTCTTGTCTGCACATACAGTAGAGTAAACCCCATTTAGGAGACGCACTTACTACCAAGGTGAAAGAATGAAATAGTTTCCCTCTCTGTTACGTGTGTGAAAAAAATAACAAAGAAATTAAAAAAATATTTCTGAGTAACAAATCTTACAAAAACTGTAACCATGAGTATGTATATATGTACATATATTTATTTTGTCTGCCTTTAATAGGGACCTCAGTACTCAATTTCGCACAATAGCATGTGAGTGTGACAATAAAGAATCTTGAATCTTGAATTGAATCTTTAAGTTCTTGGAAAGTTCTTCATAAAACTGGATGTTTTGTGAATTAAATGCCACACTGAAAGCATGTTTAAACAATTCAGCTGAAGAGTAGAGAGTCGATTAGAGCAGATTTCAGGTTCAGACAGATAGATAGATAGATAAATAGGTAGATAGATAATGCTATCCCTAAGCTGAGTAGAATTAAGAATGACATTAATGTTTTATTTTTCAGAGTAAAGTTTTATTAAATCAGCTTATATGTTCAATATTTATTATGGTATTTCATAAAAAGTAAATACAACTCAGTAATATTATTTAGCAAAAATAAATCAATAATCTAGAGACAACAGACATCCATGTAAATTGCATTATCATACAATGATTGTCTCTTTCAGCTGCCTCCACCTCTACTGGGTGTTGAGTACAAGCTGTCATTAGATCATAAAATATATAAAAACTATATTTTAGTTATTTTTCCAACAGAACATCACAAGAGGTGTGCGTATCACTGTAGTTTTCTCAAACATAATTTACAACCAGTTTACTGTTTGAAAAGCAGGCTCATCATGCAGGAAATATTTTCATTGCAGTAACACTGTTACAGATCTGCAGCCTTTAACTCCACTTTGTTGTCCCATGTGGCGCTGGGCTGCTTGATTTTGTCACTGATGGTGGAGAGAGGGAAGTGGCTCTCAAGGGGGTCTACGTCAGGCAGGTGCCAGTGGATGAAGATCAAATACATGAATGTACCTATAAGTCCTCCGATAAGTGGGGCCACCAGGGGTACCCAGAACCAGTAGTTGTAACACCTGGAGAGCAGACACCCATATTAACATCAGGAAGGAATTCAGATGAGAATTGGTCTGTTGGCAAAGTGTATATTCTCCAGCCATTTAGATGTGTAGAACTTTTAGATTAAAGCTGCATAAATACATATTTTTTGTGTGAAAGCCATTGTTCATAGTGATGAACCTGCAGAAAATCATCACCCAACTCTGCAGCTCTGTTTGTTTTTATGTTTTTAGTTCCTTCAGCAATGTTTCACTGATCATGGCAGTGAATATTGGACTTGCACCTGTCTGGTGACCATAAACACAACTCCAGTGACATGATAATGTTGCTCTCTGTCTTCTGTATGTGTAACTAAGCTTCGTAAGGACATATTGTGTCAGGGTTGTGTGCTTATCAGCATGTTTTTGAGTTTTTCTGCACCAGAGTGGGCAAGAATCAGTCAATGCAGCTTTAAATAGATTAGATCAAACATAAAGACTGTGTAACAGCTGTGAAACCACAGAAAAACCATAGGATCATAAGATCATATAGAGCAACAGGTTGCAACATGGAGCAAACAACAGGTCATAATCAGATCTGTAACAAGCTGACATTTCATGTTCCTTTGATCTTGCAGAAAACCGCTCCAACGTCTAATAACCTCTAACATACCTGATTTTCTAAACAACACAAGACCAGGAATGGCAAACAATGTCCATCTTCAAATGTCATTACGAGAGTTTCAATGAATTGTGTAGTTTCATCAGTGGCCTCACTGATATAAATGTTTAAATATCATCAAAGTTATCTGCCTGGAAAGTTGTATGTGTTATGTGATAAGATAATAATATACTAACGTGAAGACCTCTGTGCCCCAGCCTGCAGTCAGTGTAAAGAGGCGCGGGCCCAGGTCCCGAACAGGATTTATTGCCGCACCACAGTTAGCTGACATTGACATGGAGATCCCCAGGACGATCACTGCCACTATAGGAGGAATCAGCTCAGAAGGGGCGGGTGTGTTCCTCTTTTCACCCAAACCCAGGATGCACAACATCAACATGCCGGTGCCCACTACCTAATGAAAGGTTAATTATGAGTTCAATGAAGGAACACCTGTTAAAGTACTGATGAAAGTTTACACAAATCCTCCCACTGACCTGGTCAAGGAAACTTCTGCCCAGTGTAAGGAACTCTGAGGGATATGTGGCAAATATTGACGCTGTCTCATTTGGGCCATATACAGTCAATACTCCTCCACTAAACTCCATTATGGCATCTGAGACAGAAACAGAGGTTATGTAGCAAACAACAAAAACAGATTTCCAAACGTGCACTAAGAAATATTAAAGGAAAAATCCTTTAATATTAAAGTGTCTTGGCTGTATTACTAGCCTGCTGAAAAACGTCAATGCAATGTTTGATGTGCCAGAAAGACAAACCATAGTAGACCAGGTAGACAAGCCCTGATGCAATATATGCCCCCAGCAGCTGGGAGAGAAAGTAGGGCACCAGCCTTCCCCAGGGCACCTGGTCCAACACACAGAAACTCAGAGTCACCGCTGGGTTCAGGTGAGCACCTACAGAGAAAAATAGGAGATGGAGGAAGACATGAAAGTTGGAAGATGGAAGTTCATTACAGAGAGAGAGATTGAAAGGTAACGAAATCTCTAGTTATTTGTAGCCATATAATGTGTGTGAACTAAGAGTAGTTGTCTTCTGGTAGATATCAGTCAGGGTGAAGACCTTGGAAAGCTGCACAAGCACCAGATATTTGTGTAATAAATCTAGATTGCTCAGATCAGTGAATGACTGCAGTAAAGGACAAGTCATAACTCAGAGTGGGTGTGAGGCAGTTTTAACTATGTAGCCAGTTGAGAGTGATATTATTCTGACATCATATTATGGGAAACGTAGTGTCCATGTACCTGATATGCCCTTGGTAAGGTACATAGCTGACATCACACCCACAGAGAAGGCCATGTTGACCGACAGGAACTGGCCTTTAGTCTCTCTGCTCGTCTTCACCTGCGCTGCAGCAGCGCAGCCAAAGAGCTTCACAGCAAATGAAGGAGAGCAAGAGAAAAACCCAGAAAAGTCAGGAGAAATATGCTTTCTTAACAACTGATTAATTATTTGCAGGCTGAACAAACTTATCAGTTATAAAAGACAATTTGTAAGTCATTGTAATTTTATTAATTCCCTCCAATCATGAACTTAGACCGTGTAATGCAATTGTCCACTTCTTATCTAAATAGCCATATAAAAAACCGTCTGACCCTGAACACAACAGATGAGAGGACTATGAGCAAACACACACACACACACACACACACACACACACACACACACACGCACGTATCTGATTAAACATTATGTTCTATAAACCAATATTGTCACTGTTGTATTATGTATTTATTACAGGTTGAGGGCACATAAAAGCAAGTCATCATGCAAGACTTTATTTAAATGTCAAGGCGATTAAAGTTATTAATATATAGTTGGATAAGCAATTGAAATGATGGCGTGACAATTCTTTTTATGGATTGTGTTATTTTATGTATTTAAACTGTATCATTTTACATCTTTTTGTGATGGCTTAATTTTGTTATATAGTGAATTAGTTTTAGTGTTTTGTTTACATCCAGCTTTCTCTCTTAGAGGAAACACAATATTGTAAACAACAAAATCAAAATACGAATAGAAAAATATCCTCACCTCTCTAAATCTTATCGTCTCAATTCTAGGAAATGGTTTAATAATTGACATGTGCATCTTTGTAAGCTGCCTGCAGGTGACTTCAGTTACTTCACTAGTGGTTCAAGTGTCATATGTATAAGTTCAAAACATATATATGATTTTTGCATTTTGTTGAGTTTAGCAACACAATGACAATAAGAGTTTTTATATGATGCTGTAATTGGTCAGTTTACTAGAGATTAATAAAAACATGTACAATAACCCTTAAATTTAAGGGCATAATATAGAACCCATAATACTTACATATCAAATATACCCATTGCCAAAATAAATATACTTAT
>JAVQJD010076699.1:0-22006 GCA_036023655.1 Nannoperca australis
CTTTAAAACAAATTACATGTAAGAGAACAAGAACATTTATGGAAACCAACAAAAAGACAAAAACATTTTGTGAAAATTAAATTGATAAGATTTTGATCTTTTTATTTAAATGCAAACTACATATACATTTTTCACATTGTACATTTGTAATTCAAAACAAGTCATATCTATAATATAAAAACAGAGTCTATGCATCATGTTTTTTTGGCTTCTCCTAAACATTGAGTATGACGACACCAAGCAGCTGCTGCCCCATTTCTTTACAAAAGGCTCCATCATGACCTCTTTGGCTTTCCTCCCACTGGTGTGGGCTACATGTATGAGGCTCTGCGCTCCCTGCTGTAATATATTTTGGGCACTGTGGCTGATTCCTCTCGGTTTTCATTTTTTACTTTATTTATTTATACAGGTGAGCCTGTAGCAGCAAACCCCCTGAGTGTATCGGGGTGTGTTTTGTTGCTTATCATTTTTACTTTTCATTTGCAAGGGACTTAAAGGGTTATTTTTTTCTTTCTAAAGTTACATGCTTTAACTTTTGCAGGTGTGTGTTGGACAGCTCTATGTTATCTTCATTTTTATGCAGAAAGTTTTTGTTTTTTAAATGCAATGGTGATACATTCCTCTCCCGAACGTACATCTGTAAACTCATCTGTAATATGAATGCTATGCTGACAGACTTTCAGGTCAGGGCTGGGCTCAAGAATCCTTTTAGTCATCACCTGCATTGATAACCATCTTGCAGCATACGACGTCTCCAACTTTGGTGGTGGCCTAAACAATGCTTTCCTTTTTAACAGCTATAACAGAAGTTGCTAACATATTGCTACATCTTGTAGCTTGTTCCATGTGTTGCTCTTTTAAAGCATTTTCTGCAACACAACGCACCCAAACAAAGTGGTTTACTTCAAGTGTGCAATGTAGGTTAGGTAACACCATACTGACATTAAATATGTGGGTTCTACTGCCATGTCTGTCTGTTATACTGTCATCGCAAAACCTTCCTGTGCAGTAAATATGAACACTCTGTAGGGTGTAAAAACAATGAGTGATGCCAGTCCATTTCTCATTTTATTTACAACAAAAACAGCTTAGTTTTGAAAGTTGGAAAAATGATAATAGAAAATCACATGTTCATAAGGTAAAAAAGTAATCATTACTTAATAATCTTTGGTCAATCAATACAGCTCTTACCAGTAGAGTAATCAATTTATATTCTTGGCCTTTCTACATATCTTTCTAGAGGATGCTTAAGTGATCCTAGAGAGACAGTAAATCCAACAATGTGGAAGGTCTGCTGGGACCCTTAAGATGCTTTCTCTTAAAATGAGGACACACCTGCAGCCTCAGAGCAGCCTGACTGAGCCTTCAAGTGTTTTCACTGTAACTCATCCCATACCGATGCTAACGCTTCTACAACTATGCAGCATTGTAGGCCTCTGTGCCTTTTTCAACCTTTTTTGGGTTTCCCACCCCAAATCCCAAACCTTCTTTACAATGAGGCAAAGTGCATGGGAACAATTCTCAGTAAACCCTCACCTCTCAGAGATCAGATGAAAAATTGGACCCTTTCTTTGCCTTGGTGTCCAGAACATTTGGCCATACTGTACATCCGATAAAACCACATCAGTTCCATGTCCCTTGGACCAGAATCTGCCTTAATGAAATAATATTATTGGGACGGAGCACCATTCAACTTGGTTTAGCGCAAAGATTTGTCCTTTTATCTCCCAAACAGCTGATGGTGGACAGTTGTAAATCTTCTGCTCAGTTTTTCTGTCAGCCTTGTTCTGTTCCATCTGCTTTTTTCTAGGGACACAGCTGGCTGAAAAAAAACAGCCAGGAAGCAGACAACAACTGCTATCTTCCATTCTTCAAAGGACTTAGTAGGTGTGTGTCTATAGGCCGTGTGCTGTACATCCTGACTCATGTAAACAAAACGGCATAGTAAAAGTGAGTGCTATGCCCCTGAGATAGAAGAGGAGAGAGCTGTGTAGGCTTCCCATTCTGCTGCAACAAACTACGAACTTTGCTGACGTAAACCTCACAGGCTTGGATGCTGAATTGGTGTTTTAACTGATAAATCGTTTAGTTTTGCCTTTTGGCTTGTTCTAGTGTTATTTTTGCAGATACTTTTAGATTTATCTTTAGTCCTGAGATCACATGTTCTTGCAGGTTTTAGTCTTATTTAAGTTAACTTGATTAGCTTTTTCTTGTGGCATCATCACAAACTGATGACATCTCGTGTTGGTCAGTGTTAAAAATGTCCCACACAAAACACAGTTGCATACAAACTTGTGAAAACTCACTGTTTTGTTCACTTTCTTTCACCAGTGGGTGGGGGAAAGGCATTTGTAACAGAACGGAAACTGGAATAAATATAGCATAATCCTCAGAGAACAACAACAACGATAGCTGTCTGGAGAGAGACAAAGGCTAGGAAGGATTAGGAAAGTTGTGTCATATCTTGCATTGTGACAAAGGCTTATGACCTTGAGGTGGGTGTGTCTGTCTTGTGGATGCAGGAATAGATGTACACTTTTCAAAACTTACTTTATTACAAGATAGACATATTTATACAAATACATTATTTGTTTAGGTTACAGATTGGTGATAAGCATGCTGTCCTCATGTAATGTGGCATGATGCTGGGACATAAAGTGGAAACAAATTAGTTTCCCTCGTTTTCTGTGTAATAATGACTCAGATCCATCCTGTAATATGATGAAAACTCATTGGAAAATTATGGCACGTCTGTGCCACATAAATAGATCAGCTGTCGGTAATGACACTGAGTTGAGCAAAATACCAAAAGTTCTGCTCATCTGTCCTCTTAGTTCTTCTAGTTTCGACACGCTTTTCAGATGGGAGATTCGAAAATAATTTGATTTAAGTTACAGCTGAGTTCTTACTACTTGTTAGTCTTTTATAGCACATGGCAACATAGTTTCAAGTAACCTAATGCCACACAGATACTGCACACGCGTTGGATTGTTGTTGTTAGCTTTATATGTAAACAAACACTAGTTGCCGTTATGTATGGCATATCAGTCCCTAAAATATCCTAAATGGAGTGTGACATAACGTTGATTCCAAAGCCTTTTTCATGCTCTTCATTAGCCTGGGTGTCTCCACATTGAGCACGCTTCTATAAATACCCTTAAAGTTTTCCACTGTGAAAAACATGGGTGCCGTTTAAGAATGCTACTTTGATGGGTGAAATGAACATGTTATGTGCTTTGTGGTGTAGTTTCTATAGCTCCGCCCCCTAGGAATTCGATAAGAAATGTAAAACTAAAAGAAGTTTCTGGTATCTGACGATAGCTGACACTGCTAGGGGCTTTTTTTAGGGGCATTTTGGCCACATAAAAAAATACTGTGATTACCAATCACGTTATTGTTCCGGAAAATGCATAGAGATAATAATGAAAAACTGTGAGTTCTCCTTTAACAGTTTTTTTTTAAAGTTCTGTTAAGTTTTGCCGAACTACAACCAGACTAACGAGACATGAGACTTGTAAATGTGAACTTACTTGGATGTTTGGAAATTTAAAAGTTGAAAAGTTGTGGGGAAGACATTTCATTGGTAGTATTTTTTTATTTTTATTTACTGAATTGGTGCCATCAGGGCACTCCAAATGACAGTTAACAGAAGCTGGCTTTTGCAGAGCAGACACAGAACAACACCAGTCCAGTGAAGTGGTAGATGAGTGTGAAAGAGAGGGATGACATTTTGCACGAGCTCCTTTCCCTAGTCAAAGAATTTTCCATGGTCCTGCCAGGTTGCCTTGACAACACTGGTGACAGCCATAGGCGGACTGGCCATCTGGAGTACCTTGAGTTTTCCCGTTGGGCCTGTTGACCTGTGGGCTGGTGGTGAGCCAAGCAACACAGATGCAAAAAGATTTTTCTCTCTTCAAGTCTTTGGTCCTCTAGATTGTCTGGCTGGTTACACTGAGAGGAAGTACTTTATCTCTTCCCACCTTTCAAGGGCAACTGCTTAGTCAATTCATACTTTTGTCATCTACCAACTTTTTGGTTCATTCTCTAAACCACTCAGCAGAGAGTGACTGATTGCATTGAGCATTTATTGTGACTTTGTAAAGCCAGTGGCCAAAAATGTGGATAAAGAGAGTAAAATAAAGTTGTTGTTTTTTTGTCATACACAGATCAATTAGAATAACCATCCGCATAATGCTATGTTGCTATTATGCTAGCTACATAGTTAGGTATTTTTTTTAGGTTTTAAATGTATTTTAGTGAAGCAAAAGTTACCCACATCTGTTTACAGTGCAGTGAGATTTGGACAAAGAATATTATCATTTATAAAAATAATATTCTTTTTACAAAAATGACAATTGTTGTTTAATATTTCATCTTTTTTTAAATAGATATTATCTATTTAAATCCTAAAAACTAAAAACAAACTTAAACTTAAAAAATTCAATACACTTAATCTTGTGAAAAATGTAATATATTATAACTATGCAGAGCTTCATGCTAATAGTGTCAACATGGCTCTTGAATTAACTCATAAAAGATGTGCAGCACAGTTTGGGAAACATCTTTTTTCTGGGAGTTTGTTGCTGACGGTCTAGTGCTGTAACTACTGCTCTATGTCAATTTTGCTCAGGGACATTATGCCGAAAAAAGTGGCTCAAATAACAATTAGTCACATGTTCTTGTTGCATATTAAGCTTTAATTTATATAGGGTAAAGGTCGCAAACCCAGGACATAATTGCTTGTTGTTTAGGTTGAGCTCCAGTAATGCTGCTGGATGTTAAAGAAGAATTACTATCAGCCTATTGGACACTGCTTATAAACACCCAAAATCTCACACTCTCTGCCCATTCACTGGTATAGTACTTTTTAGTTGACTTCATTTGTACTTTATCTTTATCAAAGTCTTCTTGTCACTTCAAACATATCTTAGCCACTTCCATATAATTGAAGTTGGCCTTTTTTATTAGTAACTTCCTCTTCTTTGGTTTGTGGTTAATCCAACTTCACTGTTGCACTCATTTTCTTTCTTTGTAAAATGTGTTTATGTCAAGCTATGAGTTTAATTTAATATTTTTTATAATATTTAACATAAAATGCATTTTGTAGGTAAAAGAAGATGTTGCATCTCTAACATATTTTATTAAATGGGTTCATTTTGTGTGTGTTGGATACAAGTCAGTCTGGGTAGAAAAGTTCAGAGACAGTGTTTTTAATCCCATTCTGCTCTTTCCTTCAGCTTTGCCTCAGCTGCGGGCCTACCATCAGCTAAACTGCCTGAGCTTTGGCACTGTGCTACAGGCCCAGCCATATCCTGGCAGTTCAAGCTATGTCTGACCAATAGGACACACACACACACAAACACAAACTCTGCAGACCTCTCATCTGGTTAGCTGCCTTTCCTGAACAGGCTTAAAAGAATCAAGCCAGCCCGTGCTTTCTTTTCCTCTCTCCATATCATCTTTTCTTCCTGTGCGTGTCTTGACAGCCAGAGCCAAGTCCTCATTATCAGCGCGTGCATGTGCTGAGGGCTGCTGGCGCTGTGTGTGTCGCTGCAGACTGACGTCAGCATTGCCCTGCTCCTCTCCATACAAATACCCTGCTGCCTGCAGTTGATACCTTTTCTCGGTCCCCCACACTCTTATTAGCATGTTTTTATCAGTTCTAGCACCTCTTACACCACGGAGCCTAGCTAATATGACACGCAGGTGTAACAAACTGGCCGTCTAATAGCTTGCACAGGTTTATTGACTCCTGTTAGGAAATATTTACGACTTGTCTCATGTTAAATAACTGCCTGTGTGTGAAGTGTTATTTTGATGTGTGCTATATTTTTCCTGTGTGTTTATGTGCATGTTTGATTGTTGGTGTTATTGTATTCTTTGTGTGACTCTCTCCCTGTTTGCTTTGTATCTAAACACTCACCGGCCACCAATGTACCATTAGGTACACCTGTTCAACTGCCAGTTAACGCAAATTTATAATCAGGCAATCACATGGCAGTAATTCAATGCATTTAGGCACGTAGACATGGTCAATACAATCTGTTAAAGTTCAAACCGAGCATCAGAATACGAAGGAAAGGTGATTTAAGTGACTTTGAATGTGGCATGGTTGTTGGTGCCAGACAGGCTGGTCTGAGTATTTCAGAAACTGCTGATCTACTGCAATTTTCACGCACAACCATCTCTAGAGTTTACAGAGAATGGTCCGAAAAAGAAAAAATATCCAGTGAGCGGCAGTTCTGTTGGTGAAAATGCCTTGTTGATGCCAAAGGTGAGGGAAGAATGGCCATACTGGTTTGAGCTTATAGAAAGGTAACAGTAACTCAACCATTTACCACTTATAACCACGTTACATCCGAGGTATGCAGAAGAGCATCTCTGAACGTATAACACGTCAAACCTTGAAGCAGAAGAACACTGGGTGCCACTTCTGTCAGAACAGGAAACTGAGGCAATTCGCTCAGACCAAAATAGGACAAAAGAAGATTGGAAAATCGTTGGCTGGTCTGATGAGTCTCGATTTTTGCTGCAATATTTGGGTGGTCGGGTTTGAATTTGGTGTAAACAACATGAAAACATGGATCCATCCTGCCTTGTATCAACGGTTCAGGCTGGTGTGGTAATGGTGCGGGAGATATTTTCTTGGCACACTTTTGGCCGACTGACCGAGACACAGGATATGGCCAGTTGTACAAGTCTAACCAGCTCTGACTGTCTGTGTGTTTAAAAGCTAGCCTGAAATAAAAAGTAGCATTGTTGCAGACATGTCTCAGTGTAAATATGAAGTTATTGATGTATGATTAGAAGTTGTAAAAATGTCCCCACAAAATCCGACTACTGACATTCCTTATTTTAAATAGTAGATAGGCTTTATAGCATGATTTATATTGTCTACCTTTCTCAGCGTCCCTAACCCTCAAGCGAATGGTGGAAGCGAATTGGAATACCCCGATGTAAAAATACTTCATTACATGTAAAAACATTAATTCAGAATTTTACTTAAGTAAAAGTATTAGAATTCTTATATTGTATTATTAGTCAAAATAGATTAACATGTAAACAGCATTGTAATGGCAGTTTTCACTACTTTATATACTGTTGGGTAGTTAAATCTATAACAGTGCATCATATTATATGAGCTGGTCACATGATTTATAGGTAAAATCTTAATCTGCATGGTAACTACTAACTTTAGCTACAAGATACATTTAGTGGTGTAAAACTTACAATATATCACTTTAAAAGGTAGTTGAATAGAAGTAAAAGTGCAAAGTACTTATATTTCATTGTGAAAGAAAATAATTTTCAACTAAATGTCTCAGATGTCAGAAATAATGTAATGTGTTTTGTGGTCTGCGTGCGTGTCTGTGTATGCGTGTGTCGGCAGGTGTCTGCTGCTGCTGCTGAGTTGTGTGTTTCTGCCCTCATGTCATGTTTTCATAACATCACTAAAGGAAATATCTCCTGCTCAATGAAAGATTTTAATCTCCTCACTTACAGAAGGCCCTCACTGTAAATAAGTTGTCGCTTGGCACACGCTTTAATGGTGGTGGTGGTAGCAGCACCTATTTAGCCAGCTTTTCCTGTTCCTGTGCTGTGTGAGAGTCAGAGAAGACATCCATGTTTGGTGCATTGTGCAGAGATTATGCAGAGGTAAATAGCTTACTGTAATGGTGAGGTGCAGACAGATTGTAGACATACTACGCTATATTGTGTGACTTTTTGACTGTGTCACTGGGTGTGTGCTGCATATGTGATCGAGAGGGTCAGTAGCAAATGGAATTGTCAACAAAACATGATCCTTTGGTTGAGTTAAATGAAGGCCAAGCACACATCTCATCAAGTTGTGTCTACACTTCTTTTTTATCTCCGTCTGTAGTTCTCTGGCCTTTACTCTCCATCCCCTCCTTAATGGCATCCTCTGCTTCAGCTTTTACCTGTCTCCCTCTCTGTTTCAACCCTTCTGTGTCTCCGTAAACAAGCAGAAAGCCAACAACTCTGTCCTCCGGCTGTCTCCCGCCATCCCGTTGCCATGGTGTATGGAGCATTGTTTGCTGGCCTCTGTGTCGGGTTGCCATGGCAGGGCTTATTTGCCATATTAAATGTTTGGCAGCATTGTACAGATGCTGATGACAAACGCCCAACATCCCACTTTCATCAATGAAACAGTTACTGATTAGAGGAGATGGGATTGAGCCAGTATATATATAGATATATATATATATATCTATATATATATAGATATATATATATACAATCGTAGTTATAGCTTTTCAGGTACTATATCTATGATTAACAGAAAAGTGAAACGTATCTATAAAATAAATTATATATATAATAGAAAGCTGGAAACATAGTATAAAAACTGTTTTACCATTTAAATATGGGACTTTTGTAATGTGTTGTGTTTTTCTTTTTAGTTTAAAAAACCTGGCGTTGAAGCTTTTGAAATTTGGCATTATGTTGTTTTTGTAATCACACGTTGTAAAAGAGTGCACAAATTGCTATATTGCTATAACTATAAAAATCTAATTTAAAGCTATTCCCTAACGTAAAGTGAATTTGTTACATAATAAATAATATTAAAGTGTCTTATTCATGTTGCTGAATATCACTGGATCATGAATCCAGTGTAAAAATCCACAATTTTTATGTTATATGATGTGCTTTGATTATTCCTGACAATATGATGCCTGGCTGAGATGTTTAAAAAAACAAAAACATATATGAGGGTGTGTGTTTAGAGGTTGAGGTTGATTGGTGTTTGTGGAGGTGCTTCTCAAATGAAGCTTAATCCTCTGTGTCTCTACCCCTTGTGGTGTGGGGTCAGACTACATGGTGGTTTTTTTAAATAAATGTACTGTATACTGCCTGGATTTTACATGGCAACCTGCTATATTTCTTCTCATTAAAACATAAAGGCAGACCTAAAGTCATTGTCTTTTTGTCGCTGTGGTCAGTTTGGACTCAGAGATTGTAGATCACAAATAGTAGGTTTTAGGTTTTCAAATGTTATGCTGTCAAAAGTAAAGGGCAAAAGCCTAAGCCTTAAATGTTCATGGCAGAAACAAATTATGCACATTAGAAAAAAAATGAATGTGCAAAAATATAATTGCAATGTGTAACAAACATACTTTAACTAATTAATTTCTATCAGTTTTGTATTGTATTTATACTTGAGTTAGAGGATTGGGTTATTTCAGGTCCATCAGCTTAGTGTTACACAACCTGGACCAACTTTGACTACACTGCTGTAACGTGTGAGAGCTCCTGTTTGGTTACTAACAGATAGCGTGGAAATGCTGCCGATTGACGTAGTTGGAGCCAGATAAGATCTCATAGCTCCATTGTAGACGCACCACGGTGGTTTTGGTGGTTTGCTTTTCCTCTTTTGCTTTCAGTGAAAGGCCTGCTGGCCTGCCTGCTAGTAGAAAGTGCATCATGTGGTGCAGGAAATCCTTAATGTAAACTGTTACTACACTGTATGTTTAGATAACAGGCAGAATAGTCTAGTTGCTGACCTGCCAGTAGTGCCCTTACTGTAAAATAATAAGGCAGTGTGTGCTGAAGGTGGAGCATAGGTCAAAGCCTGTGCTCTTTCTCTGCAAATACAGTTCATATTCTCTGTTATGCACAAACACATGTACAACAATGACATTTGACTGACAGTTTATGTGTCTCTCTTTTGTTTTTCAGATGATCTTGTGGGACTGGGACCTGAAACACTGGTACAAACCACAGTATCAGGTCAGTGCAATGTTTATTTCAGCTCACATGTTTGTTAAGGTACATTTAGGTAACACACAGATAATACGGGTCTTTTCAGATAGAGTGATCTCTGACCTGTATCTCTCACCTTTAGGACATTTTTTTTTTTTTTCTTTTTTAAATTTTAAATTTGTGGTTAGGCAAAATACACATTGTTTAAAACCTGACATACTTGGATCCTATCCTTGGAATAGATGTCATGCCACATGTTATCTTACTCAGACATTCTTTGTCTTGTTTGAACTATTTGTGTAATCTATCAAAGAATTTGGGTCCCACAGACCAAAAATCATTATTTGTTCCTGTTAGACTGGGCCAAGCCAGCCAGAAGACTTTCCCTAGTGAAATCTACCCTAAATAAAGCAATAATTACACTCTTACAATTTATGTGACTTCACTTTAGACATTAGCATAGCACTACACTTCTCATATGGGCTCCAGATATAGTGTATCTTCTGTCCCAATATACTGTAGTTGTTACTGTTTGTGTAAGAGGCTAGAGGATGAGAAGAGGGACAAGGAGACAACAGGAGAGGAATGAGGTGGGGGAGGAAGTTAGAAATGGTCAATATCAGCAAAGTCAGCAAGTGGAAAGTAGGATTCCTAATATAACTGAAGATAGAGCAAACAAGAGTGGAGAGAGAGAGACATGGGGGATCTTTATCAAGACTGTGTGCCTGATGCCGCAGTTCCTACCACAATACCACTAGGTCAAACAGCCTTCTAAGTTAGTGGCATGAATCAGATGATTGACACCCTGTCTGTTGTCTATATCACTGTACACTCCAGCAGGAGAAACACTGTATCAAGCCAAAATCTGGGATTTATTTTCACATGGGAAGCAAACAACTTTCTCTCTTTGTGTTTTTTTCACACAAAAACATTGCATTTCTGTGCATGCGGCAGGGTGCGGTGAGCGGCAACGGCGTGGATCTTTCAGTCATCAACGAGGCCAGGAACCTGGTGTCGGACCTGCTGATGGACTCATCTCTGTTGCCACACACCATCTCATCTCTGCGCAGCATCTCCAGCCTCATGGGGACGTTTTCAGGCTCTTGCCGCCCCAGGGTCAACCCCTTCACCCCCTTCCCAGGTTTCTACCCCTGCGATGAGGTGGAGGACCCTGTAGAGAGGGGTGACAGGAAAACCATTAAGGTTGGTACAAGCATTACTGCTGCATCAAACTAGTATAGATACATGAAGACATGAGTAATTGGCCATTCCAGTCAAAGAGTTGCAGGACTGAAGGAGCCGCAGTATCTAAACGTAGAAACTAACTCAGTTCTTTCATTTCACACTTCCAATTTGGCATGGCCAATCCCCCACCTACTGCAGTTCTTGACACTGATAACTACCACTTGGTTTTTGGAAGGCAGTTGACTGACAAGAGTCATGTGAAATATAATATATTTGAGCCTTAGACACAATGATGCTGCACAGCATTTTCTAAAACTATGAGATATTTTGCATCTTAAGTTATCATAGCGACAGTCACCTTTTTATGTAGGTCACCAGATGACCTGTTGAGTTGCCAGATGACGTACATGGCATGACATACGACAGTCTAAACATGGCCTAAGTTAACAAATGCACATAGCTTTTTGGTGTGATAATGTTTATGTAACATGGCCAGCATCTTCTGTTTGTGTATAAAACTATCTATACTGGAGACTTCCTTTGCCCATCAGGGTTTGAGCAGCAGAAACAGCCTCCCCACCCCTCAGCCCAGGCGTAGTTCCACCTCCTCCTCGTGCTCCGCACTCCCTAGTCTTGACTCCGCCTCTTCACGCTGGGAACGCAACAGTGGCAAGAGACCTCACCCTGACCTCAACTTGACCAGGTACCAACACAAACACAACTGTACACTTTACCACCTCCCAGAAACAAATGCGGTCTTCAGGGCTATACTTCACCCTTAATCTGCCCAACTATTATTATTATTATTAATTATAATTCAGATTAATAGCTATTCTTGCTAAATCTGAAAAATGTAACGGTTCTCCAGCTATGGTCTTCCTCAGGTGGCTCAGCAGCACCTGTGCACAGTGAAATCAAGGGTCTTTTCTTTTCTTTTTTTTGGTTAGCCTAAAAAAGTTATAAACAGTGAGTTTTTACTAGAAACCAGGGCATCTGTGTATTACACACATTTATTGAGAGGACCAGGTGAGAAATGTAGATCACATGTGGTTTATAATAGAGAACCAAAACCTGATGGTTAAAACTGTAAATATTGTTATCTTGAGTTTACATTTTGTCTCTATTCTCTATTATTTTAACCCCTCCTTGCCTCACTCACTACACATTCATAAAATGCTACAGTTTTTCACAGCTATATCATCATCACTAAAAACAAAGTTGTTCCACACATCAAGTAGCCCTATGTTCTCGATGCTTAGGTGTTGCTTTTATTGGCAGACTAAAAAAACATTTTATATATTTCTGATTTGATACAATATTAGTTATTCTACACTTTTATAAACATGCCACTTCGTTATCTTTAGTACTTGTCACTGTCCATAGTGTGAGGAGGTGATTTTCATATTTTGAACCGTGAACAAAAACAACTGCTTGCAGGTTTGGCCTGCTGCCTTTGTTGTGGTTTGAAGTCGTTTGTGTGAGACAGAGAAGCACAAAGCTAGCCAGCTAACCCACAAGTTCTGCATCATGGGACTGGTCTGTCCCCTGCTATCGTCTGAGAAACAAATGTAAATACATGCAAAACATATATTGTCACACAAATTACCATACTGACTGTGCCTCTTGAGTTAGCAGTCTGAACATTGCAGTCACCCACAAACAAGAAATTGTGGGAAACTGTGTTCCATCACTTCCTTTCTTTGGGTTTCTGCAGACATCAAAATGTACCTGAGAGCCCTATGTGAGTTTCAGCTTGCACAGAGAAACCAAAAGCAGAAGGAGTTGTTAACGTGTCATAATGTCATCTCAGATCCACATTTTATACAGTCGTGTGTGCAATGCATGAGTTTAACCGGATTATAATAACAGTACTTACTGTTTAAATGAATTGAGGGGAGATCAGGTTTCTTTTGTAACTGTAAACAAATCTATTACACAATGTTCAATTTACTTGACTAACAAATTGCTATGTGGACACTGGGGTTTAGTGTTTATATGTGTCCACAGGATGGCAGTAGAGGACTAGCTATGTTGGCTGATGAGCTTCTTTGAGTTGAAGATCATGATGTTCTTGTTGTTATAGACGTGTTATATGAGGCGGAGGATAGTGTAGCCAAAACATCTGACAGTGAGACAGCTTCAAAAGAGTATTTCTCACATCTGTGCAAAAAGTATGCTTAGAATTGAAAGTAATTTTTTATAGCCAGTGCTGAATATATGTTTTGTGCTCCAGCCCAGGTCTGTCTAATGGTCCCAATGCAAACCTGCTCACCATTCCCAAGCAGAGGTCTTCCTCTGTTACCCTCACCTACCATGCAGGGACCAGGAGAGCGGGTGAGACTTAACCATAAAATGTCCCAAAGACACTACATTTTTAATAATTGCAATTCTTTTTATCTTAAATCGCATGCCTCTCTCCTTTTTTTCCTGTACCCCCTTCGTCATATTTAGGCACATCTCCAAGCCTGAGCCCAGTCACCTCACCAAGCCATGGTCCTCTTGCAGTAGGTGCAGGTTCTTTGTCGTCCCTTGTCACTCGACCACCTGTGGAGTTCCCAGACACGGCAGACTTCCTGACAAAGCCTAGCGTCAATCTGAACCTGCATAAGCCCTTGGGCTATACCCTCAGCTCACCTGATTTCCAGCAGGCTTTCCGTGGATCCACCTTCCCTGTTTGCACCAGGTGAGACCTGCAGTATTAAAGTAGCATGTTACTGTGTCTTTTATGTTAGTAGTTATAACAATAAATGATGTACTGTGATTGTCATGTCTGTCCATTCCAGCTGTGGTCGGCAGATGCTCAAAGGAGTTTCCAGTGGTGATACAGGGGAATCTCATCACCCATTTACTAGTGAGGCCCTACGCAGGCGCTCAGGTATATGCAGTTACATTTAATGCACATCATACAGTGTAATGGAGTGGTGGCAGACAATCTTGACCAGTGTTTTAGTGTTGGGAAATGAAAAAGAAGCACTTCTGTAAGAGGTTTTGTGGGTTAATGCTGCCCTCTGCAGGAAACCTAACATAAAAACATAAAACAAAATCAAGCAGAGAAAGAAGGAACATTTCACATAGTATGTATATTCCAAGTAAGTATTGTATTCATAAGCTTAAAAATTGACAATGTAAATATTGTTATATTTTGTTGAGACTTACAATTCAAAAATGGGCTTTGTTTTCTCAGTGGCTATCTACAATCACTAATAACCATGTTAATTGCATACCAAAAGCACAAATTCAAATACTTTTAGAGTAAATCAGTATATTGAATAAATTAAAAAATAATAATTTTGTGATGTATTCCATTTAAATTCAATGTAAGATTCAACCATAGGAAAGTAACATGGGAAAAACACACACGTTTGTGTGTGTCCATATAATCACGGCTTTCCATTCACTGTGCTCTGTGTATGCAGCAGGTGAAGGGCTGGAGTTCACAGGAGAGCCTCTGATCAGGGAGGAAAGCGTGGAGGTGGACGTCTCTGGGGACGGGACGCCAGACGTTGCAGGGAACCAGCGGCAGGCAGAGGAGGAGAAGGAGAAGAGCCAGAGCACAGACCAGCAGACTCAGGAATCAGAGGTGTGCTCGGTCAGACGGCAGAGGACTTATTATTTGTATTTTTCTTTCCCATATGCTACTGTATCAGCCCCAACAGCCATAGTTGCATTTCAGACATTTAGTTAATATTTTTATCTAAACTTGCTGACAATGATTTAGCATATAGGGATTTAGATTTTATTCATGAACACTTACGAATGTTGAACGTACCAACATTACTTAAGTCACTAAACTCATCGGAGTTTCCATATCCAGCCGACAATTCATCAGACCTTTCATCCCTCTTCATTCAGCAGACAAACCTTGTTGTTAAAACTAGCTATGGCTAATGCTCCATTATAGGCTTAATTGATATCATGTCTCACAGATTTGTGTCAGACTATTTCAGTGTTCTGTATAATGCATGTTTTTGCATGTTCCAGAACATTATGTGGCAGTGGAAATAATACCTGTGCTAATCTCTACAACTTGTGCGTGTTCTGATTGTCTCCAGGGTGAGCAGGAGTTCAGACTAGATCCTATGCTGGAGGACCATGAGGCTGTTATGGAGAGGATGAACACCTGGAACTTTCAGATCTTTGACCTGGTGGATAAAACAGGAGGGAAGACTGGAAGGATACTCAGCTATGTTAGTATAACAACCACCATATGATAATCATTGCAGCCTTTAGGCCCTGCTAATAGCACTTTTAGCCTCTTAGCCTAAATTTACTATGCCCATGTCTGGTCATGTAATAATTAATTAAATTTAAGGGCTCTATTTTTCAGAAAAGAGATTTGTTTGACCAACTAATACTAACTTACTAACTTTGTAATCTGCAATACTGGTACAGCTTAGCGCAACCTTAATAAAGGTTGGAAAAATGTTAGTAGAATGAAAACAGTATACAGTGTGTAGTATACAGTGTGTAGTGTACAGTATACAGTATTACATCATCTCTCCAGCAGTACAGTTCCCTAAAGGCATACAAGAGAGACGCGTTCTACATACATGTAAAGCCACAAGTGTACGGCATTGCAAATATAAATATGAAAAACTTCACTTACAATTATTGCTAATTATGTCTGTTTTTTATCTTGAAATTACATGTCAGTATGTCAGCAGACAGCTTTCTATGCATATTGATGTGCACAAAGTTATTTGAATGTTCAATGTATTTTATTGTTCCACTGAACATCAGTGATGGCTCTGCTTATTTTGTCTTCTGATTGGTGTTTCAGTAAAGTTGGCTTGTGTTTCCCCAGGTGACATACACCCTTTTCCAGGATACGTGTCTGTTTGAAATTTTCAAGATCCCTGTGAGGGAGTTCATGACATACTTCTGTGCTCTGGAAAATGGCTACAGGGACATTCCCTGTGAGTGTTACACTGTGTAGTGTTCATGAAACTTTTTTAGTGTTATCTCAGGATATTCATGTGTATTTTTAGATGAATTAAGCACCTGCTGGGTGGCCAAGCTAAAATGCAGTTTTAGTTAAATTATTATCTCAAATTATCTCTGGTGCACATAGTAAAATGGACTCATTTCAAATATTATGGTTACAAACACACAGATCATAACCGGGTCCATGCTACTGATGTGCTCCATGCTGTCTGGTACCTGACCACTCGACCAATCCCTGGGTTCCAGCAGATTCACAGTGAGCATGTGACAGGAAGTGACACAGGTAAACACAAGTGACACAGATGGGCTTAATCATTTTAGGCTAAATGCCTGATGGCATCATTTAATTTCTGATGCGTAGTTCAGATTTGAGCCAGTATCACACATTTCAAGTAGTCATTTTTTTTTTTATCATTCAGTCTCTACTAAAATTTTTGCATGAGCATGCATGGAATTCCTGAAAGAAAATGTCACGCCTCCTACTTCTCCGAGGTTGGAAGAGAAGTTGAGAGTGTTTAGGCCTGTAATTAAAAAACAGCATTATTTTAAATGAGGCATTAAGAGAAGAAGGAATTTTTAATCACCTTCTTAGGAAAAAATATGTAAGATTTTTATAGTGTAGTGTAGACTATACTTAATGGGCTAGGACCTAGCTGCATGGCTAACTCCCTTGCTAGATACATGCCTTCAAGAGCAGTGAGATCATCAGCTGCTTGATTATTAGTGGTTCAGCAACAGCAGAAAGAAAATTGGAAATGCAGCTTTTGTCAACTACACCCCAAAACTATGGAACACACTAGCTATAGATATTAGGGAAGCAAAGTCACTAAAAATCTTTAAAAGAAAGATAAAAATGCATATCTTCACCTTATCATTCAACTGACTGCTTATTGGTCTATTTTGATGTCTCTGTTTTATGCAGTTTTATCTGGCTGTATCTTGTGTATTTTCTTTTAATCAAATTTATTTTTGCTGTAAAATCATTTTAATGTGCAATTTATCGTGTTCTATCCGATGTTTGTGTCTTTTTTGGTTTCATTTCTTGTTTCTATTGCTAATTGGGTTTTACCTTATTTTGTGTTAATTCTCCTTTAAAGCACTTTGAGCTGCATTTCATGTATGAAAGGAGCTATACAAATAAAGTTTATTATTATTATTATTGTATCACTCCTTTAAGAAAGCTTGAACCAATCATTTGGCCATCCTCTGATGTCAGATATACAGTAATTGTACAGATTGTACAGAAATTTCATTTTTTTCTTTTACTATACAGACTACAGATGGTTTAGTTTAAAATGCCAGGATATCCAGACTCGTCTCTGCTGATGATATTTTAGCTTCATTAGAAATTACCTGGGGCTTATCTGCTGACGTCTAACACTGAGGCAACCAGAACAGCTGTCATTTGATAAGGGGACAGAGAGAAGGGGATGGGAAAATGGCAGTGATATGAGAATTTTAATAAAAAGAATGCAATAACAATGAGACTTGTGTGCGTATACGGCCATATTCAACAGTTTCTATGTGTCTCTTCTTTTTTTGCATTTTATCCAATTTCTGCTTAAATAGTAGAGAAAAGTAAAAAGTAAGGTTTTGCTTAATTGTGGAAAAGCTACAATTATAACCTGATTTTACAATGACAGCGTAAGTCTACCCTGATTTTTCATCACTGTGACATTCATTGACATCCTTCTTGTTTGTTGTCATATTCCAGATTCAGATAGCGGGATCTCTCCAGGCAGGATATCCTATGCCTCCTCCAAAAGCTCCTCAATTTCAGATGACAGCTACGGCTGCCTGGCCTGGAACATACCTGCCCTGGAGCTCATGGCACTTTATGTAGCAGCTGCAATGCACGACTATGACCATCCTGGTCGCACAAATGCCTTTCTAGTAGCCACTAATGCATCTCAGGTAACCTGCAGCATTTATTGGTATTTGAAAGTTTTGTACAATGAATCAACAGACTTATTTTGCTCATTGGGACACATAAACACACTCATGTTTACAGAAAGATATATACAAAATATGGATATATACAAAATGTAATTTCACCACAACTGTTGAAAATGGTATGTACATAAGTTGACCCCTGCCAGTCACCATAGATACCCAGAAAAGTGACACCACGAACATTGGTCCTTCACTTTGTGTACACCTGGGCAATCCTGGGCTTGATGTCTCGCACAGTGTTGGATGTCAACTTTGCTGTTCAAACTGGCTACCTTCATACTAAACTATATATATTATATATACTATATGAATTTTTACTTTAGCAATTTGTAAATCTTGCTGGCTATCTTTTTAAGGTTTTCTCTTATACCTGTACGTTATATACAGGTGTATTATTGCAGTTTTCCAGGCTTTCCATTGAAATAAATATCCTATATATGAAGATAAAATGGTATATAAAATAATATTATATAATATAGCATTTTAGATCCTGCATTTGCCACAGTATCAGCAGCATTTATCCGTTTGTTTGTACTTCCATATCCACTCCATGGTGAGGGTCATTGTTTAAAACCTGCTTTCTACAGACCAAGGGCAAGTATCCTGTCACAAGTCCTGTGTTCAAATACAAAATCACATGGCTGTTCCTCTGCAGTAGTGACACAGTCTGTCTCAGTGGACCCTGGTGGATGCTGCAAGTCAGTTTTTTTCCACCGAGACAACAGAAAAACTGCCACGCGACACAAATAGTCGCCAGTGATCAGGCCACACGTGCACCACATAGGGAGCCACACACAGTTGCTTCAGGTCTTCTAGAAGACTTCTCTAGGTGTACCACTTGCCTTCAGATAAGAGCTGAAGCTCATGGCATCCACTGTATTAAACCCAACAAAATGTCAGAACTTAAGATAAATCCTTTTGTTGCATATCTTATTTGTGTACGTCCAGTGTACAGTTGGTGGGGCGACCTCATATCCTCTGCTTTTTATTTGAATTATTACATATTCCTTTTTGGTTTTCACATGTATATCACTTTGGCTGCTTCACCTTGTATTTGTGGAACTAAAAACCATTCACAATGTATTATTAGTATCGTACTTTAACTTTACAGTCAACATTTTCCTTACATGACTTTTACTTTCCTGCTTCATGGCTCCATAACGCAAAGCCAAGCTATACATGGTATCATTTAAACAAAAAAGTAGCCTTTTAGGATGCACGGTTTCTCTTTGACTGCTACATATCTTTATTTGATGTCCTGAGATTAACACAAAGTTAAATTATCTCAACAAACTGTGTCTCAATTGAAGATCGTTTATAAGGTTAGCTCCACACCACATGGCCATATAATCACATTGTGCTCTCTAACTGTGGTCAGTCATGTAAATGAGGGGTGAAAAGGTTAACTGTGTGCCCCAGTTTAAATATTGTATTTTCACAACATGTCCAGTGATAGCACTCGCACTGTCTGGGTTTTGTAAAAGTCCCAGAAGCGTGGGTTAAAAGAAAGGAGAGGGACCCTGAACCTATTGATTGCTAATGCTGTTGACAACCACCATTTCTGTTAAAAGCATTATTTAAGCCTTCCATGGTACGTCCCTGTGACTGCTTTTAACCTGCTTCTTCCTTCTGCTATACTTGGCGCTTGAGCCTGTTACATTTCTTCTTTCATAACCAAATACCCTCATGTCTTTTTAATCTCATTTTATTGAGTGCTTGCTATTTTTAAATCCATTACAAATTGTGTAACAAATATGCAGACGTATTATGTAAGAAAATGTATTATTGACATTTCAGAGGAAATTGTGGGAATCTTCTTATCGTGCCATCTTTCCATCTCTCTCACCACTTGGCTTTTCCCTCTTGTGCGGTGTAGGCAGTGCTTTATAATGACAGGTCGGTGCTGGAGAACCACCACGCTGCGTCTGCCTGGAGCCTCTACCTGTCCCGGCCAGAGTTCAACTTCTTGGTCAACCTGGACCATGTTGAGTTCAAGCGTTTCCGCTTCCTTGTCATCGAGGCAATACTGGCCACAGACCTCAAGAAGCACTTTGACTTCCTGGCTGAGTTCAATGCTAAGGTCTGAGATGAAGAAATCTTAACAGATTGCTGAGCTATATGATCAGAATAGATCATTATCTATTTATTGATCCTTTAATTTCTGGCAAAATATTGATTGAAACATTAGCAAGATGGTACGTTAAAATTGAGTTGAGCAGCACTTAACATAATGGATGCAGGATACATTGGCTGACCAGTTGTGTAAGGCATCCATGTTTGTTTGTTTATTAACAGGTGAATGATGTGAACAGTCCAGGAATTGATTGGACCAATGAGAATGACAGACTGCTGGTCTGCCAAGTGTGTATCAAGCTGGCAGATATCAATGGACCGGCCAAGGTCCGTGACCTGCACCTCAAGTGGACAGAAGGCATCGTCAATGAGTTTTATGAGCAGGTACAGACTGCGTGCTAATGCTGCAGAGTGTATTTAATTTATACAGACCATTTCATTCTATTATTAAGATTATGTCTTGCTTTTTATACCCTAAAGTAATCCCATTCCCACCGCAAACATCGTCAGACAGAACACATAAATTACACATTTTTATCTACTCCACTTTGTACAATCTAAACATCAAGGTTACAAAGACAGTAAACAAGGACAAACATGTAAAAGAGAAAAGAAAACCATAAGGGACAGGAAAAGGGGGAAAAACAAAAAGCAGAGATTAATAACTTTAGTAACATGTATTAATCCCTCTGTAGTATATCCCAGAGAAGCAAACTTTTAAAAGATGGAACAAATATCAGAGTGTAACAGTAACAGCATTCTGCTCCTCTGTGATTGGGCTGTAGTTTGAAGTATCATGGCTCATCATTATCTTTGTCCATGAGACGTTTTATAACCATAATCCTTTTTAATCTGCAGGGAGATGAGGAGGCAAGGTTGGGATTACCCATCAGCCCCTTCATGGACCGCTCTTCTCCACAGCTGGCAAAGCTACAGGAGTCCTTCATCACTCATATTGTAGGACCACTTTGTAACTCCTATGATGCCGCTGGCCTACTTCCTGGCCACTGGATCAACGGAGAAGGATCAGATGAAGACGACGAGGAGGGGCAGGTGGACACGGACACAGATGAGGATGAGGATGATGAGCTAGAGGATGACCTGGTACCAAGTAAGACATCAACAATTCATCAGCACTGTCAAGTTTACTATTCAGAACAGACTACAGTTAGCCAATCTCGATTTTCTGACATTTCTTTGTTTTTGTGCATGGCAGAAAGGAGGAAACGCCGCCGCAGGCTATTCTGCAGCATCATGCAGCACCTGACGGAGAACCACAAGGTGTGGAAGAAGACCATCGAGGGGGAGGAGAAAAGCAAAGAGCTCGGCAAACAGCAGCAGCCCGACAACCTGCCGACCAGCCTGCCCACTTCTCCATCGGATGACATCCAGGTCATCCAGGAGGAGGAGGAAGGAGAGGAGCGTCAGTAGCAGGAGGATGAAGGGAAAAACAGAGATGTGTGAAAAAGAAGAGGAGAGGCAGTATAAGGACATGAGTCCCTTGACCACCTGCCTTTAACCAACAGAAACACAGACAGACATGAGAAACACACACACTGTTGACAAATGCACATAAAACACACTTTGCTCCCGCTCTCTCCGACACACACACACACACACACACACACACATCGAAAGATTCACTGTGCAGACACTCTGATGCTTAAGCAGTCACATTGTTTTTGGAGAAACAAAAAGGCCTTACTACTGTGAGCGGATCCTTGCTGCAACGGTGGGAGCCCAACTCCTATGCACTTTCACCCCATGGCGAGTCGAGTGCACCCAGTAAAAAAAAAATTAAATAAAAAAGCACCAGAACTGAGGAAGAAGGTGCCGAAGAAGAGTGTGGACAGGGGTCCAGCATTAACTCGCCCTCCATGCTGATCTGTCTGTGATGCTGGTTTGAATGCAAAGCGCTTACACCTCCCTTAGGTACAAAACAATTCCTGTCTATTTAAAAATTAAATGTAGAGGAAAAATAAGGAAGCAGGCGACATGAAGAGATTGATACCCTTTACCAAAGTGAACAGCTCAAACATGGAAAAACAAGAGACTGACAATGTCAGGTATATATTTGAATTTTATATATGTATATATATATATATATATATATATATATGTGTATATA
>JAVQJD010076701.1:0-15589 GCA_036023655.1 Nannoperca australis
CCCCCCCCACACACACACACCCCCACCTTCCGCCCTCACCCAGGAGGAGGGGTGTGTATTGAGGGATATCTGCTGTCTGCCGCTTATTCCCCCTCACTCTGTCTTCCACAGGGAGAAGAGGAGGTGGAGATGGGAGAGGAGACTCAGGAAGATGAATCTGGCCTCCTGACCATCCATGATGTGACTCGGGCTCATGCTGGTCTTTACCAGTGCATAGCCAATAATGGCATAGCACCCCCTGCCACTGTAGATGTGCAGCTGGTAGTGCAATGTGAGTTTGTAGTATTTATTCTCAGTGTCAGAGGGGAACAAAACCCGGAGCCTTATTTGTGGGAACATACATGGTTTTGCATCTGTCAAAAAATTCATGTGTTCGTTTACTCCTGTATTATGTTTTGTTTCTGCATGAATAAACTCCTAGTCCATCTTGTCTTGTATAGTCAAACCAGAGCTTCAGAAAGGAGCCCAATGGAAGAAGGTAGCAAGTAGAGGGGATGGCACCACTGCAGCTGAGGTGGTGTGTCAGGCAGAAGGTATTCCTCGTGTCGACTTCTCTTGGGAGAAAAATGGTGTACGCATGGACTTTGCAAACCCCAGGTCAGAAAGTAGGCATTATTCTATTTCAAGCACATTTCATTATTAACTTTGGTGCTACTGTCAGCATTTGGTCACACATTGATGAATCCTCACAATTAGATTAAGTTTTACCCTAATATAATATATTATTTAGCTATTTTTTGCTATTTCACCACAAAATCCAGATTTAGCGCATTTTATACTTTTCTTTTCACTATGCAAATACCTGTTTAATGCTTCTTTGATGTGTGAAATTGGGTGACTTAGTGCAATCTGCAGGACATCACAATCCCTGCTGTCTGCCTGCTGAGGATTTATCTCTCTCTCTCTCTCTGTGTGTGTGTGTGTGTGTGTGTGTGTGTGCGCGTGCGTGTGTGCGTGTGTGTGTGTGTGTGGGTGTGTGTGTGATTGGGCATGTGTGTGTGTGTGACTGTACGTGCCTGCTGCAGGTATGAGGAGCGGACAGTGAGGGAGGGCTCCTACCACACCAGCACAGTTCGAGTAGTAAATGTGAGCGCAGCTCTGGACTATGCTGTCTTCAGCTGCACTGCTCGCAACTCACTTGGGGAAGACAAGCTAGACATCCAGCTCGTCAGCACAAGTACATATGTACATTTCTGTTTTGTGTGTGTATGGGTGTGTGTCTATGAAGTGAGGTTCAAAGGCACAACATCCTTAGTTGATGACCTGCAAAAAACATGTATCTCCAAAATGTCAGCTTTTCATGAGCCAAGAAAAACTGCCCGGACTCAGTGTAGTATCAATGCATTTTTTAGACAATTCAATGGGATTCAATGTTTTTTTGGCTTCCGATGTAGACAATTCGCCTAATTTCATAACGGAACATGTCATCCTTCAGTTTAGTTTCCCAATGACCAAATTCAGAGATATGTGGTTTTCCACAGAAAGCCTAATTAAAGGAGTGGATTGTGGAGAAAGTCAAGCATCTAGTGATGAAAAGACCCAGCGTTAGCAGACTAATTCACAGTTACAAGACAAGTGTATATGGGATAGTCAATGGCCATGGTGTCTGTGCCTGCTCGATGTGTAAGGAATTGTTTGGTAAAGCAACACGATAAACCTACAGTATTCTACGTCAGGCATGTGTTGCTATCAGTTTTTGTTAGAGTTTTTCTGCCCCCTAACGGTCAAGAATCACCTAATGCAGCTTTAAATTAATGGAAAATGATCAAAGTCAGTAGTTAGGGCACACAACATGTAGGTTATTATGCACATCACGTACTTGGCAGTGGAGCACAAATTTTTCCTTTGGTTCTAATTTGGCAGCATCTCAAAATAATTGTGTCTGTGCTGCTTTGTCCAAGTTTTATCAGCCTTTTCCAGCATCATTACAATAGTGTGGGAGGGCCATTGAACATGCAGAATTCTGTAAACTGGAGAGAGTTGTTGCTCCTGAGTGTCAGCCCTTTAAAGAACTTATTCCATTGCTTTATCTCTACCTTATCCTTTAGCCCATAGCACTACTTCACTTCTCCCTCAGATAATGCTGCAGTGATATGCTTTGCTCTCCCGGTGTGCTCATACTTTTCTGCCTTCCAGCTACCAGTGTATCCTTGCACCGCCGCCATTATCAACACAGCTCTGCTCTGAGCAAAGGCCCACAGCCATCATTGGACACATTTAATGTTTACTATAAAAACCATAAAATACAATCCAATGTTGGCCCTGTTTTTCCCCAGTCATTTTTTTAGTGCTGTAAATATTCATAATTAATCTGACGCAGTAATAATACATTTTATATGCTTCCTTATCATTTTAGAGCCTGAGAGGAACAGAGTTTTTTTTTTCTTAGTATGGTGCTTTTTGGATTTGAAGGAGACGAGATCCAAATAAGGCTGACCTCTTTGCCCTGGAATCTTATGAGGGGAGCTGATAATGGGAATTATTTACTCTACAAACTGGGCTTCAGCCTGGAGCCAGAGACGAGTAGAGCATCCCCTTCTTATGTTGCTGCTCAACTATCTCTCCTCCTTCTCTCCTTGACTATCTCTCCCTCTGCCCCCAAAACTACCCTTCTTTTTTCTTCATGCTCCCAATGCAAAATAATCTACTTTTCCTTCACTACCCTGACTGAAGCAGTGCCTAATGTCAGACTGAAGGCCTGGTTAGCCTCCTTTGATCTTTGTTCACAATATTGATAATAATCAAGAGGCTTCCTCCATCATTGCATAACTTTAGTTGGGTAAATTGGACAACTCAGCTACTTTGTTCGGAGAGGGATCAGCCATAGATCCGCCCGTGTTTCCTGATCATTCATAGAACAAAGCACAACCTTAAGAAAAAGCAGATAAGGAGTGAAAAGAAGTTAAAAATGCAAAGCTGAAAAAAACTAATTCTTCCTCTGGAATGAACTTTGATTAAGAAGAAATAAACTGTGAAGAAAACAAAAATGGCTGTGGAGGCTCACTGACATTTCCCTCCTTCCTCTTTTTTATTATTTATCATCAGCCGTTATTAACATATCTTCTTAATGTTATTTTCCAGTCTTAAAATACTGTAGTACTTAAAAATATGTGATAAGTGTCACAGCCTTAAAAACATTTTGCTCTGAGGTAAACATATCACTGGTTCTTCTGATACACACGTTTTCAAACACAATTGTATGACCAGTGGGAAAAGTTAGTACATCTCAAAACATTTTTTCTTGCTCTCCTATTTCTATCAAGAAGAACATCAGCTCTGCACTCACTTTTAGTCGTATAATTGTGTCTATTTATAATCACTCCAGAGCAGAGAGTGAGGCCGTAGGGAAGGCATATAGATATGCAGATATAGATACTATCTCATAGCACACATCTCAATTTCTTAGAACCTAAAGTCTTTTCAAATAGCTTCCTGTTGAGTGAAGGTGTTCTGTTCTCCGTCAGTATTCTCAAAAAATCGAGAGCACATTTGCTTTTTCAACCCTCAGATCACCCAGATCCTCCTTCATCGTTTCGCCAAGTCAGCGTCACACATAACTATGTCACTCTGGAGTGGATCCCCGGCTTCAATGGTGGTTTGCGCCAAAGATTTCGTATAAGGTGAGATTTCAAGAAAGGATGTTGGTTTAAGAATGTCCGACATTCATGATAAAAGAATTGTACTTGACAGTGGCTTTTGGTTGACAGATACCGTTGGGATCAGTCAGCCAGTTTTCTGTACATGGATGTCTTTCCTCCCAGAGCAACAACCTTCACTGTCACTGGCCTGCAGCCTCTCACCACCTACAACTTCTCTGTCAATGCCCTCAATGCAATGGGAGAGAGTGACTATGCTGACAACAATGCAGTACTGACCATCACCACCAAGGGTCAGTTTGGAGTAACCCCAGCTTGATACTGAAAGGACTCTACTGTACAATCATCTAATAATCTGTAATAAATGTAACAAGTTTATTATGCTTACAAGTGTGGCTTGAAAGTTTTAGTTTTTCTCTTTCTTTCTGTACAGAAAGGCCAGAACTAGAAGTCCCAGAAGATCATGTCTCAGTCTCACAGAGTAAGTCTTTAATCACAACTCCCTGAAAAAGCTCTTAAGGGCAGCTGGAAATTGCTGTTTGCACAGCAGCTAGCTTCATTCATTCACTAAATCATGTTAATGTATGCACCTCCAAGGCTGTTAATGTTTGCTCTACGAGAGTAGCGGTTGTCATGGCATCCACCCATACTTTTTCCCCTCTGCTAGTCTTTAATCAATAAAGACAATTGAGAGAGTGGTTTGGTCTGTTTCAGTCAGTTTTTATCTTTCTGGATTTCCATATAACTTCCTCTTTAACTGTCATTGTTATGCATTGAGCTAATGTTTCTAATCTTTTGTGAACTAGGTATTGGACTGCCAGTCTATTTGACAGTAGTGTTCACAGTGGTGTTTGGAGTCTTGCTGGCGTTAAATTCACTGGGCTGCTTCTTTGGATTGAGGTGGAAAAAGAGGCGAGGCCAGACAGGTAACCATAATGATCTTTTCAACATCATAAAAGTGTTTCCTCCGTCCCTTTCTGTCATTATAATGTCCTGATTCCTCAACAAAACTCTAAAGAGATTACTCCGAACCATGATGCAATTGTCAGCTCAGCCTCTCACTCTCTTCTCATCTCCACACGTCTCTCTTTCTATCTGTCTATTCTGTCTCCACTTCTTCTGCTCATTCTCTAAGCCTCTACCTGCTGCCACATTCATCCATCAAAGCTGTCACTTCTATGTTCCGTCCATATCTTTTATCTCATTTGCTAGCGTTAGGTCCTTCTTCTATCTCTCCCCCTGTCTCTTTCTATTTGTTTTTCAGTCTAACTGTCAGGTTCTCCCGTCTCTATCTTTTATTTTTCATTCCTCACCTTCCCCTGCCCTCTGGTTTTTACATTGATTTTCACAGCTTACTTGTCTGTCTTTCATTCACTCTCACTCTCTCGCCCTTTTATTGCTCTGATCAATTTCCCTGCTTATGAGATGATGCTCCCCTCTTCAAGTTCTAATTTCCTAACACTAAGCCTCTTTCCTCCTCTTCCTGTTCCCCCTGCAGGGGGTAAAGGAGGCAGTGCGTTGGATGGAAAGAAGAATGAAGAGAAGGGGTAAGTTAAGGCCCTGCAGTAAAGTTAATAAAGAGACACACACCCAATCCACTCTAAGAAGTCTGAGACCGGGTCCATTGGCTGACCTAGCTACTAAAACAGCCAACCTGGCAAAAAAAAGCCTCTGTCAATATCCATTTATATTAGTGTCATCAAACTTGCACCACAATCCTGCAATAAGCGGGTATACGTACCACATGATACATTGTTATAAAGAACTTAATGTATGCAAGAAGAAAAATTGCAATGTGTGCTGAGTGTTTTGCATCTGCCTTAGTTCATATTGGGGATTAGGAGTTGTTGGGTAATTAATCACAAAAGTAAAATGACATAATCTGATTTCTCCATGCAGGTCCAGTCAGTCAACTGTAAGCAACTCCAATAAGTATGAGAGCAAAGAAAAGATCAACACAGCAGCCCAGCGCACCCTCCTCATTGAATCTGCGTCTGAAACAGACAGCAACATCTACGAGAGCTATGCAGCGGTAAGAATGGGAGAGAGAGGAGGAAGAGAGGGAAGAGAAAATGGCAATTGAGAAAATGTACAGAGACGCAGAGAAGGCTGAGTAAACAGCTGAAGGGAGGGAAGAGGTTAGGCAGGGGGTGAAGGGATCTGGCAGAAGAGGAAGTGGAGAATTCAGCCATAACAAGGAAAATGGATAGATAAACTAATGAAACCTTTAGCTGTGCATAGAGATGGAACATAGATCAATACTTCACAATTAGCATTCAAAATACACATTGATCTTGGAGAAATTATCATTCTGTACCTTAAAAGGGCCAAGGAGGATTTGATCTTTGAAGAAAATGTGTTGAGTGAGGTAGAAGAAAGCAGATAGCACTTTGTCAGGGTGGTGTATAATGAAACCACAAATCCCCACGGAGGCAGGCTTGATCTCTCCCTTTATACATACCTGTAAGGATTGGTTCAGCCAATTTACCAAAAAGATACATTCTCATTTACCTGTACTGGTATCTAGCCTTGACTGCAGATAGTTTTCATTTTATTTGCCAAGGTTTTGAGATATCCGCCCCTGAGAATTCTGCCTACACCCCAGTACAATAGAGGTGATCCTCACAGTATTGATGACAGCAATGTCTCATTTTATTAACAATATCCCCATTACTCCGGGCATTCCACAGACTTCCCTGTCAACCATTTTCATAGGGGCTATATCTTCTGTCTTCTTCGGTAGCTCCAATTAAAACTGTTCACACCAAGTCTATTCACCTCTGTTGCATTGGAGTGCAGGCAGAAATCCAACCCAGAAATCTGGTAGACAAATATATAAAGCAAGGCAAATAAAACCAAACATATCTGCATAGTTCTTCTAGTGAGATTTTGGGTGAACCTATCCTGCAATAATTGACCCCCTCTGTCTGCAATTATGTACAATAACACATGTGGAATTGTCATTTACCTGAAGTTACTCATGATTAAAGCTGAGCTGATGCTGTTTCCTCTGTTTTACTCATTCCAGGAAAGTTCCCATTATTATTACCCCACCAGGCCGCCTCTAAGTCCACATGCTGAGGAAACGCGTAGGCTCGGTGAGACACAAATATACCTCAGAGTAAACAAGGCAGGAGTAAACACCTCATGTCCAAAATATGATGCAGTCTGAGCCAATCAGGAGCAACATCTGTCCTTGTTTTAATTTGCAGCAAACAACTTGGGCCAGCTGGAGTATTTTGTGATTTATCTTAATGTTTGCCATTAGCGATTATTCAAGTACGTTCAAGTTGAAAGATTGTGCATTTATTTGACCATATTTATTGTGTATGTATTTCCATGTGCTCTTTAAGATGTCACCCAACCCCCCGTGGACTTTCACAGCCATCTGTATGAAGATGTACGAGAGGGTTTGTACCAGGACATCCCGTTGTCGTCTCTTCCTCTCCCTCCGCCTTTGTTTGACTACAGATTGCCTCATCACAGGAATGAGTGGAGATCACCAACCTACCCTCAGGTCAGAAAAGAAAACCCTGACCTATGATGAGAGTTCCTACTTCCTACTATTGATATCACAATTTAGTTGAAAAATAAACTCTTTATAAAGGTAGATGATATACTGTAGCTTTGTTGTGCATGTAATGGCAACTGAGATGCAATCTATCTCTCAGCAGGGAACTGAGAGAGTGAAGGAATTAATGGATGTTCGACAACTGCAGAGAGATCCTGACCTTCCCTTTGAACTTCGAGGCGAATTAGTTTAGAATAAGGAGGTCAGAGCAAACAAATATGCTATGACCAAACGTGTGACTCAACATTAATCATTTAGTACAGTGTTGTATAGCAGATATTGACTGTTATGTATTTCAAATCTCCTTGATAAAAACCTCTCAAGAGTAGAATGGAGCTGGAATGCTTGTGAATGTCATATAATATAGTATTTCATTAAAAAATGTTACTATGTAAATTGTAACATTGTGTGTTTCCTCAAAGGATTGACTTGACCCACAGTGATGTACTGTATGGAAAACTATACTAGCTGAACAGAAGCTAGGTGGCAGAAGGATATGGGGGAAAAAATGATTTGACAACCTCAATAATCTCACGCAATCAAGAATGTTAGAATGTTGCTACCGTATATGTTGTACACAGACAGTTCTTGATGTTTATTTCCTTCTCTCTTCTGTGATCTTACTCTACTTTACTTTCTACTTTCACCTTTGCCCTCTTTCTTGGAGCCAAGTCATGGTCGCCTCCTACAGCCGCAGCCCCAGCCCCCATCCCCCATCCCCCACTCCTCGCTTTGGCCTGCAGGTAGACGTGAATCAGTCAGTTAGAGACAAAAATGGACTGACAACGCTTTGGTTGGCACTGGTGCAGAAGCAGCACAGAGTCTTGGTGCCACCCAAGCACACATCATCCTTTTTGACCCATTCAACGTCAACATTTTCCAACATGTATCCAAACGAGAACCTCACAAAAGTAGCCCATCCCTTCCCTGTCTGATGCAAAAAGTTTCAGACCTCACAGTTAGTCCGTGGCAATCCTTACAATGGGATAGTACTGAGTGGTATTTATCATGGTTAAGTCTTTAGGAGGTTAAGCCATATCTGGGGCCACACTCTAATCCTGTTTCCTCTCAGATTGAAGTTCCGCTCACAGCATCAGTGAGAGAGAGCAACCATGCAGGGAATTTGTCTCACTGAGGGTGGACAGTCAAAGAAAGATAGAGACAAAAAAGAGATGGTTTTGCTAAGCTGTAGCTGTGGCTACTGCTACAAAAAAAATACTACTCTCCCCTTCTTTTTCATTTTTCTTTAAATTGTAGTTCAAGGAAAAGCAGCTCACTGTGTAGCTTTACTCCACAGCCTATAAAATAATAATAATAATAATAATAATAATAAAATAAGCACTTTTAGAAATCAAAGTTGCTTTGCACAAGCCACCATATTTAAATTATACAAATTATAAAATCTAATACAATTTAGGAAACCCAATTTTAGTAAGATAAAATAAATAAAAAGACAATTTCATTAAAATAAAACCATCTAAAAGAGTTTGCAACAATGATAGCAGCTCTGTGCAGCTGTACAAACATCATGAGCTAACATCAGCATGCTAACATGCTCTCTGTGACAATACTAACATGCTGATGTTTAGCAGGTATAATGTTTATCCATTTTGAACATTTGCTCATTATCACTAAACACAAAGTACTGCTGAGGCTGATGGGAATGTCATTAGTTTTGGAGGTATCTTTAATAAACCAAAGCCAGTAGGATTCATCCTGAAGAAAACAAACATCCTGTTTGTACAAACGTTCATATCAATCTATCCAACAGTTGTTGAGATATTTCAGTCTGGTGCAATTACCATCCAAAAAGCCATAGTGTGGCTAAAAAAGAAATAAAACAAAAGTAAAATCAATATACGCTTTCTGATGAAAGTATATTTTAAGAGATTTTAAATATCCCTATTTCTTCAGGCAGGTCATTCTAAAGCCTCAAGGTCTTGATATCTGATTAATATACCTACTGATGATTGTAAGCTGCAGATTGATGCTGAGAACATACAGAAAACAGGCACAAACAGATGGTGTCTTCCAATACAGGGTTTGTGTGCTGTGAATTTGAGTAACTTCATCTTTTAAGGTTTACTGTGCAGAGATCAGAAACCTCCTCCAAGTTTCATGGCTTTTTAGGTTTCCGCTGTTTTGTAGCATACACAAATAGTGAATAGGCTCTTATTATATCTACACAGAGCTGTTATACATGCACCCAGTTCCTGCTTTCTGTTTCTGCTTCTGCTTTTCCCTCAAGCATGATTTGTCACATCAGTCTCATGAGTACACACATGCTCACACGTAATACAGATTACTCAGTACAGACACATTTACAGATATTTGCTGTTCCTCAGTAGAAATGTCCACCATATCTTTTTTTTTTATAACACGATGTGGTCTGCTTCATGAGATCCCACAACATCACTTTTTATTGTAATATTACTGTGGTTTTCATAGCATTATTTCTATGGAGATATTTACTTACAATATGTGAGAGGTGATTTTTAAATCCTCATGAGGTTGTTATCGTCCACACATTTGTCTAACCAACAAAATTCTGCTTCCTCAATGGGGCCTGACTGCCTGGAGATAAATCTCAATATTTCACTGAGCTGTGTTCCCTCAATTAGGCTGGCTATTCTCCATCATGAGCTGTCAAGGTATGTTTGTCTCATTACTGAACAATTGTTTAAGTTCCTGTCAAGCTGACTGCTGTGTTCATACCAAAGCCTGTTCATGATACATCATTTCGGCTCAGCCAGGAACAGTAATCTACTAAACTGAAGGCTTGACAGCTCAATACTATACATCAACTTCTATTTTTTCTCACTTGCCTCATGAACATTTTGATATGATGTGTTCAGAAGAATCTCAAGGGAACGTGAACCCACAGGCTGCATGAGTGCATGATTAAGTGAAAAGAGGAACAAATAAGAGACTTTAATTACCTCGTCTCTTGGATTGTTTCCACATCTTTGTTTTTTGTTTTGTTTTGTTTTTGAAAAACAAATATCAGATTGAATAATGCTCTTTTATCACTTTAACAGGTTGGGCTACCTGCGGGGTCCTAATTCAAATCTCTGCAAACCCAGTCAATGCTCTCATTATTCAGATTCAATTTGAACTAAACAGAAATCAAATCAAAAGCAACCACAGGTTTATAACAAATTAAAACATTACTTTTCTAGCAGTTATTATGACTCACTTTTTGGCTGTGCTCTCCTGTTGTCAGTAATGAGGATGCAATTTCCCTTCCAATGCTGATGAAAGAATACAACTGAATAAATACAACAGTTGTCCATGAAAGATAAGGAAGTAAAAACACAATAATTAGTTTATTTTGATGAGGGCAGATTTAAAAGCATACTGAAACTAAAAGAGCGTGTGATCCTCTTTAATTATAGATGATTTTGATGACTGGCCATAGTGTATGCTTTATACCAGACCACATGGAAAGCCAAGAGTCAAAAAAACCATTACACAGAAAAGCAGCCGTGCTTATAGAGCCTCCTAATGTCCCACAGAGAGCTTGTAAATAAAACTACAAGAAGTAGAGATTTATCATTATTAAGAAACTGCACACAGTCCACATTTGTCTCTATTTAAGACATTGTAAGCTTCAATAAATAAAATTAAAATGCAGACAAGCATTATTCTCCTGGTATTTTCCCCCAAAAAGGTATACAGTATATTTAACAAAAGAAAAATATATTTCTTTTTCGAGTCCCACTTAAACTTGTGTGTGTATTTTTATGTTTTTCATATGTAAGCACACTTGAATTCAGTTGTCTATCTCTGCGTCTCACCCATTTAAATGCACCCATACTCCTCCTACTATACGATAAAAAGATGAGAAAATGGACATAAAAGAGAATAACAAGCAGTTGTAATTAACTCAGAGTTTGACATACTGTACGAAGACATTTTCCAAATTTTCGCATTATTAACTTACTTCACATACTGTGTATTAATGCTTACATATGCTTTTTGAAAGACCACATTAAATATTGTATACCTATGTCTGAAATGTATTTTCAAATGTTTACACATATATGTAAACTCACATACATACAAAAAAAAATTATATTTCAAACTGAAAAAGCTAAATTAAAGCAATTGATCATGTAAGTAATGAAAATGCCCGGCAAGAGCGATACAAAAAAAGGAACAAATTAGTAATAACGTTTTTAATGTCACAGTGCAAACAGTTTTAAGGATGCTTTTTCTAAACCGTTAACAATTTATTTAAAAAAAATCATAGAAATGAGAGAGAGATCAAGCTGATCCAAAAATCATCTCCAGCGCTCTGGACAAAGACTGTCCTCTGCTAGTGTGGATGAACTGCAGGCTTTGTCTGGTGTAACAATAAAGGTTTGTACGACTCAGTTGGGTAATGCCGTTGGGTCACAATCACACACACCAGTTCTGTAGCCTTGAAGCAATACTTGAAAAATCACACAAAATAGGAATTTAACACATTGGCTATTTCACTGCTTAACTGCAATTCATTATTGTTAACACAGAGCAGATCATTTTCTGTTGTCAAATGTAATTGAGGGGGTGTGCTTACAAAAGAGACTTTTTATATTTCATTTTCAACAGAGTTCTTGGGAGGTTTTTAAAACAACTCAAGAAACTTGAAAAAAGAATTGCTTCTTTAGATGCATGCTTAAACGGTTAGTATTTTAACTATTTAAATCAGTAAAGAATATCACTTTACAGCCACACATATGTCAGAACATCCTTGATGTCAGAGTGTTCAAGGGAGGAAATCAAATAAAATTATTTTACCAATAAAAGCAAGTCATGTAATTAAAATTCCGTAGTATTTTTGAGTGACTGCAAATATATTAACAATTTCTCATTACAACAGGGTCATTCATTTCTTACTTGTGCGACAGCAACATGGGCACAGATGAAAGACGGACATGTGAACAGAAAATATTATATAAACAGGATATATAAATGGGCAGGATGACAGACAGGCAAACGCATACGTACAATAAAAGACAGTGTGCTGTAGGGAATTGAGAAATAAAGTAGAAAGAGAAGCCACCATGCTGAGAGATGGCTGAAGTGCAGACAGAGATCAGAGCAGACTGAGAGAGGGTGAAAAACTGGAAGCCGAAGAACAAGAAGGAGGAGGCCATGTCATGAGAACGAGTGGGGAGAGCAAGAGGCAGAGAGACTGAAACAGAGTTCAGACAATTGGATGAGGAAGTAGTGATGGTGAGCACATGGGTGTGGTTGGTTAGCAGTTACCCCATCAGCCCTTCAGAAGTGACATACAGAGGAAAGCATCGTGGATGATGACACTGTGAATAAATCTATGAACTCAGGCACCTCACAGGATGGATACTAAGGTAAGCATAATAGCCTGGCTGGATGACTAAATATCAGAGGGCTGAGGGGTGTTTTGGTGAAGCGGACGGAAAAGAGATTGATGGAGGATGACAGACAAATGGATGAACAGACAGACGGAGAGTGAGTGAGAGTGCTAGATGTGACAAACGGGCAGGCAGGTCAGGCTAGGGGAAGGGAACGATGTCTGTACAGCCCAGGGGAAACAGGCCTCATCTTGACATATGCTCTGGAGTGAAATGAAGATTGGCATGACCTGCTAATCTGAGCTGTCACAGCTCATGACGACCACAGACGCTCACCTGTCACACTGTTCTGAGCCCTGAGGACGAGCTGCCACCAGGATAGGTCAAAGATCAAGATTCATTTTGTGCTAGGGGTGGATTCGAGCCGAGCCACTGGCCTACACTTCCATATATCACCTTTGCTGTACTTGCTTGGCAGTTGTTTTCTGCATTGTTATATAATCGCACAACACTGGACATGGTTTTGCCTACTTCTGTTTTTCTATAGAGTTTTGATTCAAGCTAGGGGCAATATGTTGTGAGGGGGAGGAAAGAGCATGTTTTTCCACTGATTCAGAGTATGCTGCTCCCCAGCACAGAATTTCCATTATGTTAAAAAGAGTTGTTTTGACACATCCTCCAATGCCACTTTTTAATTGGTGACAGTAGAAAACTTAAAAAATGTGATGAAGTTTGATCAATAGTGCCACAAAGTTGAACACAGACATGGGTGGGAGGATTGCATACAGTACACGATGTACGGCCTCAATCACTCATTTCTGACAAAAAAAAAAGAGTGTGGTTATGATATGTGTATCTTATAAAGTTTGACAGTCAAAGTAAGAATTTGTTTTCTGTCACACTGCGTGAGGAGTGTGAGTGATTTTACACATGTGCTTTAAGAGGAAGGAGAAGCGGCCATGTGGTACTAAACCTCAATGAGTACAACTTCCTGTCTGTTAGATTTGCACTACATAACATTTTCCAGGGGGAACGGTCTCTTGCTTCAATCATCTAAACAGATTAACCATTTAGTGTATGTCCGCCATGTCCGCCATTACACAGTGTAACATTATAACCCTGTCTTTCTGCGTGCTAATAAGCAGACATTTTGTCTGGATGTTGTGTATCTGCTCCAATCCTCTGCAACAGATACACCAGAGTGTTCACATTTATATGATCTGTCTTCATTTATGGAGCCACCTGTAATAGCTGAGGGGCTCTGGATTACTTTGCAAATCTTCGAAAAAGTGATTGAGGTCATTTCAATTTTATAACCACAGTTAAAAAGGCACAAGTTGAAGTGCAATTTGTTAAGACAAGTTCATATACAACATGGTTTGCACTTTCTGCATCATTGTTTCACCTCCTCTCCCCATAACATGTTTTTTCTTTCAGATTTATTTGGGTTCCTTGACCTTTTTCCTGTTTGTCATGTCAAAAGGTGAGTGCAAAAAAACACAGAATCAGCTCACTGAAAACTCATGTGCACTGAATTTAAAGCGCAACATTTGTTAAACAGCAGCCACTTTGGTCACAGGATAATAGAATGCTAAAATGTAGCTCTATAGCAGTGGGCTACAGGTAGTGAAGAATCGTCAGTAAACAAACAGACTCCCTAATGTCAGTTGCACAGCAATATCAGTCAATATCATAAGTTTTGCTACAATTAGCCATCATAAGCTACTGGTCATACCAGAGCAAGTAAGACTGTAGCAGCAAAACCCAGTGTATTGAATTGAGCACGGGTGTGTATTATTTCTTATGAGAACAGTAAAGTATTGTGACGCTTTAAGATGCTGCTTGGGAATCAGCAACTTAAAGGGGTACACCAGCGATTTTAAATGTCACCTTCATAAAAGTGGGGGACAGATTCAAAAAGAATGATCCAAATAAATTCAGCAGAGGCCAGGTTATTAGATGTTTAGTCCCCAGTACGACCTGTAAACTACCTGCCTGGGAAATGCCCTTATTCATGACTCATTGATAAAGCTCCTCCAGAGCCACAGAAACGATAATACCAATGTTTTCACAGTAGTAGTTACTTAAAAGTAAACTGATCCTTGAGTTCCCCTTTAAATGCATACAGACATATCACTAATATTTTATATAATATTCATGAGTATGATAATGTAATAACTCAAGTATACATTATGATGTGGCTCAACACACACACAAAGGAAAGGTTGTAACACCGCTCATTTAGCAGTTAATGTTTCAGTAAAGTCTGAAGGTCCAACTTTATCTTAGTCCAGATAAGCAATAAGCACACGCTAAGCACTAAAGCTATGACCAGATGTAATACAGGTTTACAAACAAAATTAAGGTTTTCATCCACACACAAATGTCTGACACTGAAAATTAGTGTCACCTATAATTTATTACACCCTTAGTCAAGTCCCCTTATATGGGTTCATTAAAGTAGTGGGATTCACAACATAACCCCAACAAAATAGAGGTTTTGTAGAGCCCCAGCACTAATTGGAAGGTGCTGAGTGAGTAAACAGACAACGGCCTCACTGTCCTGCAGTCTCACACAACAATCCAGCTCTGTTGTAGCCAGAGGTTTTGTAAGAGCTACTTCTTTGTAACAGCGCCGCACTGCCCCACTCACAGGACTTTCACTGTGACATACTCTCAGTGCATCTGCAGGCCTCTCTCCCCTGCATGGCCAGACACATTCTCAAGTCTGGCCTCTGCCAGGAATACATCACAGCACTGTTCGAGAGAGTCGCTGGGATAAACAGCACTCTTCTTTGTTCTTCCCGTAAAGCGCCCTGTATCGGGGCCTCGCTGTCAGGCTTCCTTTGACTTTTGCTTTTGGTGATAAAAATGTATTTTTCCCCCCACAGTGTCATGGGCTCAGGCTCCCACCATCGCAGATCAAATGGAGTCTATGAGCAGCAATATGGCAAACTTAACAGCAATGCTCATATCTCCGGCTCCCACTGGTACGGTATTTCATTTTTTACAGTTAATATAAAATCTATCTATCTATCTATCTATCTATCCATCTATCCATCTATCCATCTATCTATCTATCTATCTATCTATCTATCTATCTA
>JAVQJD010076702.1:0-32707 GCA_036023655.1 Nannoperca australis
ACATGTTAATGGGACCCTCTGTCAGCAAAGCAGACTCCTCATTCATCAGGCGTCATTATACCAAACAATACACCCCCACACGTGCACCTACACACGCACACACACACACACACACACACACACACAAGCTATACCAGGCACACATTTGCTACACAAAGAAGGCACACACAAATGCATCACAGAAAGAGCAGAGAGAGACTGAGCCCGGGTGTCTTGGAGGATGGAGTGCGTTCATATCAGAAGCACACCTTGGATAGAGATGATTATCACTAGCCTGGGTTCAGACCGAGGTTGAGTCAAGTTTTCTTAAAGGGCACACTGGTCATCGCCTTCTTTTCCTGCATTTGCTGGTGTCAAAATGTTGCCTCTGGAATGCCCAAAATGTGATGTATGTAAAACTAAATGCTCAGGTAGAAACCTCGTTGGAAACTGTGACGAAAGAGGCCGAGTGGTGTTATCATCAAGTGGTTACATCAACAGGAGCTGAAGCTGGAATATAAAACAGTCCAGAGGGTTTCACGTTCCTGTCTGAGCTTGGGGGGGAAATACAGCAATGTGTTCACATTATCAGGGAGATCAAAACAGACCAGAGCTGACTAGACAAGACCAGATAACACGGGAGAAGACGAGAAGAGAAATTAGTTAAATCAGGATACGACAGAATGTCTTGGAAGAGAATAGGCTAAACTGGACTACACCATAAAATAACAATCCGCAGTCTTACACAGTTGGATTTGATCTTGAATCAGAGTCAGGGTGTGGTCACTGGGAGAAAAGAGACGACCAAATTTCTTCTCTTCTCTTGCCATTCAGCTCTATAAGCTCAGCCTTATTTGCGCCAAAGCAATGAGGTCGTTGATTCATTTACAGAAAGTCCATCATCATTATCCAAATAATTGTTTAAGTAACTTATCAAGTAACAAGACTAAGAGTCTGTAGCCATGCTAGCGGCTTGGTGAAGCAAGTACATTAAGCTAAATGCTAAAACATCAAAATGCTCACAATGACTATGTTAATATGCTGATGATTAGCAGGTAAGATAATATGTTCACCATCTTAATTTAGTTTAGTAATATTTGCTAATTGGCATTAAAGACAAAGCGACGCTGAGGCTGATGAGAACGTCATTAGTTTTGCAAATATTTGGTCATTATTCAAACTATTGGACAAATTCAAATGTTGACATAATGATTGTGCCGTAGAAAAATTTGGAGGATTCGAAGTCCTGACAGGGCCAGTGAAAGTCAGTGGAATTCATCCTCTGGGGACCATGAACCATGAACACAAAATGTGGATTCAAATTGTTTAATGCATATTCTGGGTTATAGTACTGTAGGATTATTATGTTTTTAAGTGCTGGTCCAACAAAACAACCAATTTCAAGACGTCACTTGGAGTTCGCCGAAATGGTGATGCAGATATTTCATTCATTTTGGTGGTTCTTGGATTGATCCACCAAGCTTACAGTACAAATAATGGCTGACTCTACCAACTACAGCCTTCCTCTTCCTCTCTTCTTTCTCTTCCCCTCCTCTGTGCCCACACAAGCAGTCCCCCTCCTCCTGGCCACCAGGTACATATAATCAGACTTCAGTATCTGAAACAGCTCATTGACTTGTTGGCCTATGAAACACAGAGAGTTAGTATTTTTTCCAATCGAATCTCTATGGCATGTCCAGGACGTGACAGCATAATTAGTGGGCCGAGAGAGAACTAATTGACAGCGTGACCAACTTGCCTGCTGCAGGTCACGCTATGGCATGGCACTTCATCACTGCTAATGATATAATGTTGTGTGTGTGCAGGTGTAAGTGTGGCTTAGTTTGTGTGTATACAACACAGCGCATGGGCCTTGTATGTGTGGGTGTGCATAGGGATCAACACTGCCTTTTGCGTTTGAAGGTGCAAAGCTCAAACAGAGTGAGATCTGACGCTGGAGACCACCACGGGGCTTTAGATGTCATCAATGAAAAAAAAAAACTCTTCAGTACTATTTAATACGTGACTGTACTCATCCTCTGCTGCTTTCAGAATGCAAAAGATCCAAACATGTTACATAATCCTGTATAACATAACAAGTAAAGGACAATGTTGTTTATTGCAAGACTATTGGATTGTCTCAAAATGCCTACAGCTATTTCTACTAGCTAGAAAGACTGACTTTACCAAATTAGGATAGTAACATTAGAGCAACCTCCCCCCAAACCCATATTAGACTTGAGCAACAGTGTGAAATATCTTGTCAACCAAAGAGACCGACCGGGTCTCCCAAAAAGTTTGTGCATATTATAATTTGGGAAATATGTTTTGAGAAGAAATGTTTATATTGAACATATCTGCAAAACGTTTTTCCTACAGAATCTGCTGGCAACCAGAGCATCATTAACATTTGTATGGTTATGTTAAAAAAAGTACTTGGTTAAGGTTTAAGAAAGGTTGTGGTTTTGAGTACTGAAAAAGTACAACACAACAACTAAAGGCTAAAATGCATTTCTTATGGTAACCTTTAATGGCTCACCTAATATTACTCCTCCCAAATGAGAGAATCAGATGAAAGCTTTTCATCAAAATAGAAAAAGAAAGACATATACGGTTTTGCAGGACTGGCAAACTTTGAGCTCCACCAAGCACAAGTGTCTAAAATAACACCTGATGCTACTTGACTAGAAACTGGGTCCATTAGACTGTATGACACATAGCCTCTTATTGTCCCTTTTAGGACTATAATACAGATCAGAAGAGGGAATATACATGTCAAGATAAGGGGACAATCTGAGCTATAATTTAATCAAGTAAATAGCAAGTTAGGTAAAAGCTCTTGGCTGCAATACTTGAGTTCAGTTTTGACAATTTTAGTTAAAAGCAGCACTTGGTAAAGCTGTTATTTTCAGTTGGATAAAAGAACAGATGGGAATCATAATGCCAGGTAATTTCAAATAATGATCAACTCCTGTTGAAGCAGCTATTTGGTTCTATTCCTAGAGGAAAACAGGTCACAAATGTAACCAGTGCTCTGACCACCTCATCTGGCTGTCTGGTCTGCTGCATTAAGGGACAGGAAAATATAAAGAATATAAAAGGATAGAGAGAAGAGGGAGACTGAGCGATGGAGAGAGGGAATATTATATACAGAGAGAGGAAGAACAATAGAGATACTTCGAGAGGTAGAAAATAAAAGTGGAATACTACAAAGAGAGAAAAAAAAAGTGGAGAGAGCTCTGCTAAATCCAATGAGGGGGGCTTAAAAGAGTGAATGCCAGAGATAGCAATGAAAATCCTGTCATTTTATCCACCCAATAAACACATTCTGAACCCAGTCCCTATAATCCATCTATTTCCATGCCCTGCATATTATCTGTTATCTGTGCTGACCACAATGGTGAGCCCTCTTGTAGACAGAGCTGTTAGATAATAGAGCCATCCATAAAGAAAAAAACAAGCAAAACAAAGTGAGCAAAGACCTTTTTAGCTCTTGGAAACCATCACACATTAATTCAGCCATTGCTTGAGTCGACGCTAATTTAGATTTAAAAAACTAAAGCCACAGTGTGGATGTTTATTTACTCAGACTTTACATTAGAAACCCAAAGGCTTTTAAAATACAAAGCGGATGATTTTTGATTTTGCAAGTCACACGATTTTACAATTGTATTTTGGTGTAGTTTTTAATTGTAGCCTTTGCTAGGTGTTACCTGACAGAAATATGTTATCTATTGATAATTAAAGCTGCATTCATAAGTTTTTTGGACACTATTGGTAACTATACTATACTATAACAAGCTGGTAACCTCCTCTTTGAGCTGATGTGACCAACATGTTAGCAAACAATTGCACGTGGACACAGGACACATTTGAACTGGTGTTTCTGGCCACCTGACAAAAGCCCCAAAACACACCCACATCCTGTTAGCTCTGTCTTGCGCTCCACCAAATGCTAAGAAATATAACTGGGTATTTAGCTGCTAAATGCTCCACTATGTTCACCAGCTAGTTGCTAACTGTGCCCGTCTAGTGTTTGGAGCTGGGGAGGTAGTGTTCAGTAGGTTTATTAGAGCTTTTTTGTTAAAAACACTTCTAGAAACGGACACTGTGCTTTAATCTAGAAATGAGATTCATGAGAGCTGTAAGATAGTATATGGTTCAGTATATAAATATAGATATACTGTATGGTTCAGTCTTACAGCAAATTTGCTGGCTGTAAAACAATAGCTTAAACAAGCTATAAACTGCCGTAGAGCTAGGAGAGATTGCAGAGTTGAGTAATAATTCTTGAGTTTGTCACTTAGTGACCCCTTTCAACAGAATTTTATACAATTTACCTGTCTTTCATTTACATATTGACTAGTGCAACTTTAAAGATATGGACCAGTACAGCTTGTTGTGTGAAATGGTCATGAAACAGAAACATTTTGAGTAGTTGTTCTGATGAGCATCACTATTTCTTCTAACATTTCCACTCCTTAATGACGTTATATATGTTGGACCTTTCACCTTCACAAAGCATCTCCCACTATCCAGCACCTTCTGTATTACAAACATCAAACTACCCATTAGTATCCATGTTGAGTTTGTGAATTTCTGCATGTAGGTTATATGCTACATTTACAATCAGCCAAAATCCCCAAATCCTGTTTAAGAGAAACATCAATACGATAGCCAAGTAGCTGGTACCAGCAGGAATCCTGCGACATAAAAACCATCTGTTGTTGAAACTCTGTTGCTCTGGTATGTTGCTATGGTAATAGCCACGATATTCTGTTTCTACAAGTATAGATGACAAACATGATATGATCCCAAATATGACCCTAACTAGGACAGGAGCTGGTGTTGCACCTACTCTGTAAAAGTATATACAGCCTCAGTGCTGCAAAATAGCAAGAAGCCAGTTTGCTACAGAGAGCAATGTGTAAATGTCACCACTTTTTTTTCTCTACAATGGGAATGACAGCAGTGTGCCTGTCAGATGCTCCAGGAAAACTGCCATATAATGCAACACCAGACAGGCAGTATCGCAAGCTGAAATGACTTCAAAGAGACTCATAATTCACTGGCTGATCCCAGCGGCAGCAGGAACTATACCGAATGGCTTGGCTGTAAGCCACATAAACACTAAGGCATAGCGTTGATATTGGCTAGCTTCAGGTGCTCTTAAATAATAGTAACTTTTGTCAAATTCTAAATCCTACAAATATCCACATAAGATATTTGATCATGGATCCTGCATTAGGTGTTTAGTGGGTGTTACAGTCCATTCTTCTCACTAAAGTTGAACTAATTAGGCATTCAGTGTAATAGCGTTCATATTATCTCTTCTTCTTGTCACAGCTGGAGTTTTACTCTTAAGGCACTTTCAGACAGTGAGTGGTTACTGTCCACATGTCGAAGTGCCCTTGGGCCAGACACTGGACCTGACTTGCTTCCAATGGAGGCCAGCACCTTGCATGGCAGCTCCGTCTCCATCAGTGTGTGAATGTGTGCGAAGGGGTGAAATAGACCAATCTGTAAAGCACTTTGGGAAGTGCTATATAAGTGAACTCCATTTACCATTTAAGATCAGCTTTGAGACGTGAATTTCCCATTGCATTGGTGGCAGTCAGACAGCCCATCAGCCAGCCACGGGAAGAATTCCAGGCACATCCCAGAACGGCTATTGTGGACCTTTAATTACAGTCTGAGCTGGAAGATGGAGGGACCCCAGTGTGCTCTGTAACTACGTGCTTTATCTTGCCAGGTCACCTGAGTTTTACCTAATTGCGCATTATGTTGGAACAATAGCTAACTGTTGCTGCTTTGTCTAGGTACTGTCTAACTCGGCTGTATCTCATATCTCAAGAGAGAAGAGAATTCAACGGGTTGAAAATGTCAACAGCCTCAGGAGACTGTTAAACATTGCTACTCATAGAAGGGCCATGTAGTGCATAATGCACGGCTGTACAGTTTAATGAGATGGTAGAACATTCTTCAACACAAAGTTTAAGCCTCGAAGGCAAGTTAGCATCTGCCCTGTTGAGGGGTCCTTGAATAAGACACTGAATCCCAAGGCTGCTGTAGCTGACCCTAACCTCTCACCTCGCTGCAGAAGCACAGCGCAGAGGGAGGCTCTCACCGCAGTGTTGTCTTATCATTAGATCTGACCACAAAGTGAATTCAGCAGTGGATCAGTGCAGTTCTGCACATCCATGTGGGTGATACACACAATATTATAACAACATTGCTCCATAGTTCTACTAGTGGTCAAAAACTCCACTCCGCTTCCATTAACGTGACTATGATCAAAATTTTTTATAATAACAATGTACCAAATGACAATTGCTGTTTTGGTTCACTCTCACTGATCTCATAGCACCCGCTCTCCACCAAACGGTAGACAGACCAGTGGAACATTTTACAGCTTAAGATTGTGATATGTTCCTTAGGAGTTGGTAGAGACCAAAAAGATACTGAATGGCCATTGCACAATTCCAAAGAAAGGGCCTGAAAGTGAGAGTTGACTCTCAGACAAGAGGTGAATACGTATGGGGAGAGAAGTCTGTACTGTATGTTCACCAGGTCACTTTTCTTTTACACAATGAGCTTGTTTGCTAGAGCGCATACACCAATACCAAGGTAAAAGAGAAACAGACAAAAGCTATTAAAAATTCAACTTTGTGTAGTTGCGAATGTAAATAAAATAATGCTGGTTGCCGGCAGTGCTGCAGCAGATTGCAATTACACAAAAAAAGGAACACTAACTGAATGCAGAGCTCTGTGTCTGGCTGCAGCTGATATTTGGTTCCTTTTTATTAAAAAGCTCCGCGTGAGCTGCCAAACTGGAGCTGGGACAGTGAAGGTGAAAGGAGATATCAGTCTCGTCTGGGTCTGGTGTACAGGAATTCAGCCGAGGTGGAGATGAGCTTCATTTCCCTCCCCTCTGCCATCTAGACAGAGAGAAACACGAGACCCTTTGAAGCGAGTGATTAAAGCCCAGCAGGACGAGGCACCGCTCGCCATTTCTGTTACCCCATCCACATGCTCCAAACAAATGGCTAGAGAGAGAGAGAGAGAGAGAGAGAGAGAGAGAGAGAGAGAGAGAGAGAGAGAGAGAGAGAGAGAGAGAGAGAGAGAGAGAGAGAGAGAAGCAGAAGTCTCCTGTGACCCACTAAATTGGTCAGATTGACTCCCAAGTCTGCCAGTGTGGGAGGCGGCCATTTTAACTCGGGGCCAGAAGTTAAATGTGAGCCGAGCAGGAAGACATGTTGGTTCTCTGTGTGAAACCAGCCAGTCTTTCCAGAACTGCCCAGAGACAGATAGCAGTCCTAGAGGTATCTATATGTGTTTCTGCTGGCTCCATGTGTTGAAACTCTCCAGCGTTGTCAATCAGTCTGGATGTCTCAAAAAGAGATGTGGACAGAAACATTTCTTGACAAACATGATGTCAAAACTGATTGGCTGTGACACATCTCTCTTATGGTGCTGAGCAGGCATTCAAGCCCTCCTTCGAAACAGAATTAAAAAAAACGAGCCTTTTGCATGACAACAAAGAGTCTAAGAGAGCAACGCTTCAGGACTTCACAGAGTGGCTTGATCAGTCATCTTTTTCAGCCGAGCACCGTAAAAACAAAAGCTGATGTGTGCTGACTTCAGTAGGCCAACGCTCTCCACATCTCCTCCCCCCTTTTTGCAGTTATGAAGGGCCAAAATATTGAGCCTGTCAAAAGCTATAAATAAGTGCGACTGTCAATAGACAAAGCCTCCCTTCGGGATAACTGCTCAGGGACCAAAAAACAGCAGTGCTTTTCTTTCTGCAGGAAGTGAGGTTTTGTCTTATAATGGACTTCATCTCTGTTACAAATCATTCATGTAACAAAAGCTGACATACTCTCTCATCTGCTAGTTTTAGAAGCAAAAAAGGCGACATCAAGGGAGGAAAATGCTTCCCATGCGGCTGCAATGAAGCAATTGACTTCTACAGGGAATTTGTGTCTGTGATGCTGCTGCCTGGAGAAGTTGTGCTCTAAAACGGATACGTGATACAGCCCTGGTGCCAAAACACTGTGTTTAGCCCAACTGTTAGGGCTGTAGCAGCAGTGATCTGTGTGTTTTTCTATCTTCAGACCTACAAGTCAAAGCTGTGGCTATCTACTCTCTAGCTCGCTTGATGTCAAATCAGTTTGCTGGTTTTGGACTTGGCCTGTTGCACACACCTACTGTGCAGACATGCACACACTATCAGAAGCCATGGGCCAGGTCTCCTTATCAGCATCGATCAGGTCCAGCCCAGCCACTTTACTGGATGGCAGACTTCCAGAGCTAAATTAAGAAAACATCAGTTTGTAGCCAAAACAATCAACAATCTGTTCTCATTCCCATTGTGCTGCTACAACTGACTTCTAGGTGTCCTTGGCTTTGAAAATGTCATGAATGCGTTTAAGGAATTAAGTCAATTAAGTTTTGCTATCAACAGTTCACCTCATTGTGCCGTCTGTCATTTCTGCTTCACGCCCATTGTCCAAGTGTCTGATTTGGGCAGTTTGAACTGGAAGGAGTCACTTATCCTGTTTTGGATTGTAAAACCATATTGTGCTTGATTCAAGCTTGGGTTTGATTCAAAATGTTGAAGCTGTCTGTGAGGCTGCTGGAGGCCTGGTGTGAGATCAGGTGAGATCAAATTCAGTGTTCAGTGGAGTCAAAATGATTATAGATTTCACGGCTTTTGATTTCAATGAGGGCAATGCTGCACTAACCTGACTCACCAGGTGGTTTGTTACACAGAACCATCTGAGAAGTCGTCCTTGGAAACGGTTTGAAAAAGGGCAGGCAGTTTCAGCCAGAGTCGGAGTGTCTCGATTCATTTATACATTAGGTACTAGGTACTTTGCTAGTAGTTAGCTACACTAACTTAGAGCTCAAAGGTAAACCGTTAGGCAGCTGAGTCCATGGCAATAACAGTAACGTTAAAGTAAACGTAATCGCATTTAATAAATCACCAGGCAAATGAACACTAACAGTAACGTTAGCCAGGTCCTTGACAGCAACACAAAACACACACCAACCAAACAATCAGCCAATTTATTGTTATTTGAGGCAGAGGAGTCATGTTCACCACATCTAACTGACTCTAAATTATCCGCAATGTATCATCATACCGGTATATTCATCTCACTTGTTGTCAGCTTACCTCATGCCTTTAAAGACTTTTCCTTTCAGTAAAGCAAATAAAAAATAATATGTGCTTTGATCAGGTAAAGTAATCCAGTCAGAGATTTGCACTTCAGCAGTTCAGGTCCAGCTTGAAGTTTTGCTAAATTCCCGCGATTTCTCCACATTATCATCATAAATAATTTCCATAATGTTACCGAAATGAGAATGAAAGACAACTGTGTCCATCAGGAGTTCTGCTGAAGGCATTAACATTACAGCACAAAGTAAACCTTTCAAAACTAAACTTTATCAACAACAAGTCCTCATTTACAGTTAGCAAGGCTCTCCAACCTCCCCTCATATCATCAAAACAAACCCTGTATGTGTGTGAGAGAGAAAGAAATATATATTTGTCTTATGTACAATTTATCACGCTAATAAATATATTAATTTATTTCAATAGGTGTGTTTTTCTTGTGATTCTGATTGTAATTACAAGCCAACATAGGGCATATTACTGAATCTATTTAGGATTTCTACATTAAAGAGGGCTTAATGTAATATATTATCTATTCAGAATACCAAAGACAGTTCTTACATTTTAAGTTAATTGTAAAAAATTATCTGCAATATAAGTGCACAATTATAAGATTATCTTGATTGAAAGAATGATTTGTTCTTTTACAGCAATAATAATCACATTTCTACCACATCTTTGTGGTTCATTCTAGACAGGCACAGTCGTCTTACACTCATTACTGTGAATAAAAACAGTATTGGTGCATTGGTAGAAAATACAAGGATTATAAAGACATCATAAGCCCATTTCACCACAGGTTCATTAGGTTAAACTGGACCCAGGTAAGATGGCTGCCATGTGGTTCCATCTTGGAATACTAAGCTATTCTATGGTTTGAGGTAAGTGGTTAACTAGCTAACCTACACAAGAAAATAGGAAAGGTTTCCTAGTGTGACTCAGTTGTCATGTGTATCTCAGTTTTACTTCACTCGCAGCTGCCAGCTTACATTCATTGTCAGTATCTGCTTCTTAATTTTGCACCTGATTGATGTATTTAATTCTAAAATGTAAACATTTTCTTCACGGGGGGGGTCCGCAGAGGGTCTTCTCCCAGGATCACATGCAATCCTGTGGGAAACACTGACATCTTTTCTTTCATTACCATTTTTTGCTCTTTTTTCAGCAAAGACATACTTACAGTTCTGATACAACTGATGCTACAGCAGCATCTATGCTAACCTCTTTAGGAGCCGCCATTGTTTTTTTTGAATGAAAAGTCACAGTCGTCACACCTAAACCACGCCTGTAGCTTACCATTAGTTCTTCATATTAGTTCTTCAAAATAATATATAAATAATGCCACAAAACAATTTTAAAAATACAAAAATAAGAAAAACTGTAACTATTTATCAAAATGTGTCCAAAACATTGTATTAGCTACTTTGCATTGCATTTCTTCCCGTCAACCCAAATACTGTATTTAATCTTGCGTGCATTCAGAACGGGTTTCTTTCAAGTCCGCATGAATATGTATTTGTGTTTAAGTGTACATTTGTGTGTCTGTGTGCAAAATCTCCTAGTGCGTGTCTCTCTGCGTGTGTTGTGTACTAAGAAGGTTTTCATCGGAGCTTAACTGTGACAGTTCTGTCTCCGTTCTGCTGGAAGATCAATAATATAGTCGCAGATGACTGTCCTAGCACTGGGAGCCAGTTAGCACACACACACACACACACACACAAACACCCACACTTGAGCGTGACAGACAGAGGCTGTCTGTGACGGTGGAGGATATTAGGCTTATTAAGAGTGTCTGGTTGTGACTCATGCTAACTCAGTGTGTGTTTGTGTGTGTTTGCAGGGTAGCAGGTTAAAAGGGCTTAACATGAGAATGCATCTCCCAAACCCCCACCCCTCTTCCTTGCCTCCTGGCTCATCTTGTTATTCCCTCTCTCAGTCCCTTTCTTGCTCTGGATCTATGTTGAATGCCTATCCCCCTTCTCTTTCCTCTTTTTAACCCTTTTTCCTTTTTTTCCTCACCATTCCTCCCCAAGGTTTTATTTAAAAAAGACAAGACTTTCTCCAACTTTAATTTTGTGACAGCTTTTGTTGCGTTGAAAATGATTTACTATGAAAATATGGACGTCAACAGGAGGACATCACACTGTAACTGAAAATGAAGCCCTAGTAGAAGTGATAAGAGGCAGGAAGCTATAACATTTATTTATATTTACTTTAAGTCTAACTAAATTTGTGTCATTTGACCAGTCATAATGGCGTACAGACTGGCCAATGCCCCAAATTAGCTGTTGACCAAGCCTGGTTCTAGACCTCTGAATCACAGCCGACATGTTCAATGTTGTTTTATGAGTTTTTATGAACACATTTCACTCATAAGTATACAAAAATGACAGAGCTGGTTTCTCTCCATTATCTGATATTTCTTCAGACACACCTTGTAAACAGAGATAGAAGTATGGAAGTATTTTGCTGAGCTACACACCGATACATTACAGAGTTTGAGGAACAACTCTGTAATAATAGAACTGTAATACGTAAACTGGAGAGTAACTGAAGGGTTAGGAAGTAACAAAGTACTTCTCAAGGTCAGTTTCTTCACTGATTACCCTGTTACTATACAAGTAGACAAGTTAGCTAGGCTACTGAAAGCAAGACTCTTGCCTTGCAGGTCGTAATGGTCCCTGAGGGTCCTCCAACCTAGTTACATCTCACGGAAAATAGCTACAGATAATAACAACACTTAAATGTGCATATTTATTTCATCAATGTGAAAAACATTAAGTTAATTGCTCATAGCAACTGCTACCAGGTTCCTCAACAAAATGACGTTGGCAGGACGTATGGGTCACTTGCAACTGATTATTTAGGGCACAATAGAAATAAACTCGGAACTCGGTGTCTGAATGACGTGAAAACACCAGTTTTCCCGCTGTTTGTGGTAATTTGGTTCAACACAAATACATTTAGGAAGGGCTGCTTTACAAGACATGAGAGGTAATGACACATTGTGTTTTAGTGATGTACATTCCCTAACAAGTATGTAATAAATAAAATGACTACAACCACGGTGCCCTTAAGGGTCTGGGGCATTCCTCTGCTCATCCAGCCTTGTCGTAAAGTAAACTGACAATGCTTGTCCTTTTTTTGTCATTAGCATTAAAAGAATAAGCAACAAAAAAACTCCACTCCATTACAGAAAAACAGTGAAGAGAAATTTCTACTTCCGCTCTTGCAACGGAAATCACAGTGTGTGAAATTGCATTGAGTCTACTGCTAGATAAAAGCTGGAGTCGTATTATTGAACATGAGTCTGGAACAAACAGTAATTTCTGAGCAATACCAATACTTTTGAAAACCTGGGATTGATGAACCAGATTGGTTTCAGCTCCATTACCAAGCATCCTCTGTGTTCCCCCCATGCCTTGCTCTCCTCTCCATCCACCTGATCAACATGGAGAGTCCTCTGTAGATCTCTGACCTTCTCCTCCTTTCTATTCCCCTTCTCCCCACTCTTTACTCCACATTCCCTCCACAAGATCAATACGTAGAGTTCACTACGGATCACACCAAATGCAAGTATTTAAAATGTAACTTGCATCCGCTTTCCTATTTCCTCTCGCTCCCAGATCAATGGCAAGAACACACCGCATGAATCCACAGCTGTCGTCGTCAGGCAGTCAGCCTCGTCTGGATCAATGAAGGTTTAAAAATGAACATCCTCATCACCTACATCATCAAAAACAACATCACCATCATCATTATACTCATTGTATTTCCTTTTTCTGAGCTGACAAAGACAAGGCAGCATACAGTCCAAATCAGGCGTTGCAACGAAATGGGACTGATGGGGACGCAGGTGAAAAGTTGAAACAGAATCAGAATCAGAAATCCTTTAATAGTCTCGCAATGGATAAATTTACATTGTTGCAGCAAAAGTGTACAAAGAATCAACTTTTGGAGAGACGCAACCAACGTCCCGCTGCGGTGGGCAATCTCATAAGTCAGCAATCACACCGGAAGACACCCAGGTGAAGAAGAACTGTAGCATTGTAGCATTCCGCTGTTTACTGAGCAACTGTGAAGGTGGAAGAAAGACTGATCGATTGCTGTCTTGATGACCTTTCCAGAGCTCTACAACCCTGCCATGAGGGAGTGCAAAGACGTTGATCGCTGTGCAGTCGCTTGGCATTCTATCAGTGTTTAGTGTTTCTACTAGTACTACATTCAGCATGGCCATGTAGTGACACTCTCACAACCCTGCGCTAACCGCCGCTATGCCTGCTTTGGCCTGAATACAACCTGAGAATTGAAATCTAAATGGTGAAGAAAGGGATAGAGTGCTGAGTGTAAATGAGAGTATTGATGTTATTCAATATCAATGCCTGACACATGACTGAACTGCTCTGCTGTTACACCAGGATTTGCTTTGCCAAGATGTCAAGACATCCTTATTTTCTTTTCCTTTCATTCAATCAATGCTTTTAGAGACTTTCCAACTTAAAATACCAGACGGTTCACCCGAGCTGCGCTCAGCATTCGAGGGCATTGGCTGAGAGGTAGTGGCCTTTAACCAAAAGTCGGCGTGCATTTCATCCAGGCACAACAACGACGGCATAACCATTCAGAGCACTGGCATTTAGAGAGGAGCGTGTAATGTGATTCCAAATGATGCAGTTTATGGGCATGATAGAGAGAGGAGTCTAAAACATCCAGCCCAAAGAAAATAAAACCCCTTGAAAAACAAAGAAAGAAAACACCCATTGGGGATTCTGAGTAGAATAAAGGCTCAATCATGCAGCAAGTAAGTTCAATGGAGTCAGTAAAGTAGTTCAAATGTCACCTTAACGTCACACTTGCTTGTTGTTTGGGCTCAGCACTGCTTTAAATATTTTATCTTATTTAAACCCAGTATGTCACAAAGTGCCTGTATATAATGCGGTGGTTGGCTCCATTACAAATGCATTACATGCATTCAGCAAGAAAATCCCATTGGACAAACATTGTCAATCTTGCATAATGATCCTGAATAGGTGGAGCAACCTCTCACTAATTAAATGAACTAATCCATCAATTCAGGCCTAAATTCTTTCTCTGGATATTTTTCAAATAAAATGGAAATGGCAATGCAAATATGTATCCTCTGTGTGTAAGTGTGCATACAATGGTATTTAACTTTTTTTTTAACTTCTTTTGTATGTTTATTGAGCTGTTAAAGATGGCCCACAATCCCCAGGACCCCAAACAGAACCTTAGAGCTAATAAATAAAGAGATTATGTTAATTAATACATGTTTTATTATTCATAGGAGCTTCCTGATTGTACTCTGTAATCAACCTACACTACAATCAGTGTAGAGCCACACATTAAACCAAGAAGCCTTATTGCTTCTGTAAAAGTTTTTAATTCCCCAAAAGGCCTCCCTATAAAACCTGGTCTGTGTATTATTACAGCAGTGACATAAAACTACAATTGAAGTGACTACAATTCTCAGTCACGGCAAAGCTCTTTTCCTCTTTCCTCTAACTCTGTCTCTCTTACCCTCCCTCTTCAAAAAGCCTATAACTATATTGCGTCACACAGGCAGCAACTACAGTATGCATCCTTTATGACTCAGGTGTATGCTGCAAAGTGCAGGACTCGTAATTCTGACTCTGACATGCTTTCTTTTGGATGTTTCTTGAAAACATCAGTGAAAGTGTAAACATAAAGTTTGCAAAAATCATTTGTCTGTTGGGTAACTGACTTCCTCACAGGTGACTCTGACCGTGGGGAAAACGCATTTTATGTTTTCCTCATTAACAATACGGCAGCCATATTTATAAAACATGTCACGCGGAATGTGAATGTGCATATGGGGCCCCAACATATTTTTGTTGCTGGGGTTACATTTGGGGGTTTTGGGTGGACAAATGCATAAATAAGGTTAGGCACAGATTTGTTGCCATCCACATCAACGACATTTGAAAGTGAATTTCAAGTAACATCTGCCTACAGCAAACACTTGAATCACTAATGAACCAAATGCTACCCACTAGCAATAACAATCAGTTTTCTATGTTAAGGCACAACAACAGGGTGACAGACGGGAACTGTTTCCCAATTGATTTGTGTTTCCGCTTACATTTACCTGAACCCAACCTATGCCCTAACCCCAACCAGTCGTCAACTGCGACGCTTAAACTCCACCCATCTCTGTTATCTCTGTAGCTCCTAACCATAGCCTTACTCAAAGCCTAACCCCAAACACAGCGGGCAGTGCTATGAGAAACACTGTTCAAAGGGGGATTAGACCTCGACACAAGACTTGGTTCCATCTCTAACAGCCTCTCGCAGGTTCTCCCCACCTCTCTGTCTCTGTCTGCCTCCTCTTTCTCATTTTTACTACTTTCTGGTTCCTTTTGATGAGGTTGTTCGATGCTGAAAAGACACATTTTCATCACACTGCTGGCAAATAAAAAAAAGAGGTACAGCTCCATTCAGCCCCACTCTAGCGTTGCCTATTGGAATGTAATTTCTGTGATGTAATGTTGATGAGATATTCCAGTTTTGGTTGGATGTCCGTTCTGTTCTACTTTAGTCTATTCTGTGCTATTCTGCTATCACTGGACAAAATGAATGAATTGCCAATTGGTGAAAAAGCTTTAATAGGTTACTGCACTAATTAGTTATGCTGCAGTAACAATGCTTATTTTCTAACATAACATTGTGAACCAATTGAGCGGGCACCAGTTTATATAGGACGAAGCTCTCTCTTTGATGTTATTGGTGAGTTAAAGGAAAATAACCATTGTCAGGTTTTGTTTTTTCTAGTTTTAGATCTCATTGCTATTAGTTATAATAATATTTTACTCACCAACAAGACCTGGATTGTAAAAGATTATAATATTTTGTATGATAGGCCTGTATTAAAAAGGTTCTACATGGCACTATAATGCATTCTTCAGATTGCCTCCTAACTCTTTTTCTCTCAAAGGACTACCTTTCTTTGAAAAGAGGTTTTTAATATAATAAAAACACGTATTGGTAACCCCTCTGCAAACGCCTCAGTGAGTGTATGTGTGCTGTAGGGAAGCAGAGGGAGAGCCACAGCGCTGTGAGTCTGAGCTGGCAGCCGAGCACCCTGACAGCTTCTGGGTAATGGGCCCTCGCTGGGCTCGCTAGACGAGTCGCATTTTCCCGCCAGACGAGTGGCGGTGGGTCTCGCCGGGTGCTGCTATTACAGCCAAGGCTTATGCGCACACACATACACACGTACACATACTCAACACTCAGTGGACAGACAAGCACAAAGCCGTCCATCCGATTTACCAGACAAATGTCACAAATATGCACAGCCAAAATAGGCAGACAAATACCCGAGATTGGCTATTCCTCAGCCAGCAGAGCGGAGTGGGACCACGGTGCCACCAGAGTTTAGATATCTGTATCTACTGGGTGTGTGCTCACTGTCAGAGGTCCACTTGGATGATTAGATAAAGGGACAGTAGCCAGGAAGCAACTAAACACTAGGCAGCGTGAGGTACACCAATAGAGACGGCTATTACTTTTGTTCTCTAGGGTGTTTCCTCCATTCCTATATTTCTTTGGTCAAAATCAAGGGCAGGTTACTTTGTTTCTTTTAACTCCCAAATAACAGATTGCTAACACATGATGTAACTGGGAAAGATCAAAGTCATCCAACCGCTCCAGGGTTACTTTAAAATGTACCAAAACTAGGCCTGAGTCTGACTGGTGAGTGTGTTTTCCTGTGTCCAACCGAACCCAACTGAAACTGCTGCAGGGTTCAGAAAAATAACTCTTAACTGTACCGCTGTGGCAACCTAACCTTGCGTTTTGGATCAGAAAGACAGTTGACAGAGGTCAGATAAAGACGAGTGAAAACAGATCCTACTAAAATGTGAAAAGACAAGAGAGAGTGAGCTAATAAGACAGGAGACTACAGAAGTAAATGATGGGGGGACTGAATATCAAAAGAAGCCGAAGAGCAGTGGAGGGGGAGGTTCTCCCTAAGGCAAAAAAAAATCTGTTTCCTCAACTTCTTGATAGCTGGCAAGAAAGAAATTTAGCTAACTTAATAACAGCTCAGGAATTAGGAATTTTATCTATTCAATCTGGCTAATGTACATAAGTTATAAACTATGTCATACACTTTTAAATAATTATTAAATACTGAGCATAATTATATGGTTACAAATATTGACTAAAGAAACACATCTGCTGAAGCCACCACAGAGACTCGAGTGAGAGGATGTGGTTGGTAATTCAGTAACGAACAGAAAAGAATAGTGCTGCAATGGTTAATACTGACATGTACAATACAACCACTATCACGGTTATTTGCCTTTACCTCTTCATTTCATCCTCTTGTGTCATCTAAGCTCAGAAGAACCACCAAGTCTCACTTAGGCAGGATGGTCCTAACTGATGAGGCAACATGTCACGCTCTTCTTTCCACAGACAAAAACTCTGAGCAACACACACACACACAGTGGATTTGGGTTTTTTGAAGTGATAAAGCAGCAGCATATGTCACACACTTTGACCTGTGGTGACTGATTAAAGCTGGAAACAAAAGGCAGTGATGAAGTTCTCATTAGCACCTCTGAAAGCCTTTATCTTCCACACAATACAACAGAACTACCAGCACCCCCACAGCCACCCAGCTGCACTTAACCCGATTCATAATTCAACTTTTCTGTGGTTTGACCGGTCTATCTAGGGAGAGATGTCCATTATTTCAGGCACATCACTGCTTGCTTTTTAATAGAGTTAAAATATCAAAGACAAAGACAGTCAACAGAAAGGACTTCTAACTATAAAAACACTGGACATATGGTGCATGATTCACATATGTAATTGGTTTTGGGGATTCCTTTCTTCTTTATTTTCAGTAGTTGCAAGGACACTCATTTTCTGTTCTCTCCTCAACTTATTTCTCATGGACAAGCCCAGGCCACACTGAACATTGTTACACACTCCCATCCTCTATTGTTTTGTTACTTTCTGTCTAGCGCAGGCATCAGCCAAGGTGTCTGAAAGCCCCACACAGCAACTGTATTGTCCCCTGGTCATAACAACACGTCATATTATATCTACTGCGCCTCAGTCTATGACCCTGTGGTTTGTCTGGGAGTCGAAACTAGAGCAGCTCCTTTGGGAAAGCCAACAAGGCTGCTTGTGGAGGAGTTTTGGAAGAAACACTAATACATGCGTCCTGGCTAGAGCAGTTCCAGATTTTACATATTTCTTACAAAGATTTATGAACTTTAGAGAGAGATGATTGAGTCAATCATTCTTGACTATTTGGATGTTTTGACTGAAACAACTAATATAGGCTAAAATAAAACTCATCTCAGCTCTGGAAAATAAAAATCTACTAAGTGGACCCTGTGTTAAGATTTTTGGTCAAAATACTGTTACTGGTATACTGTTTTCCAGGAAGCAAAAGTAACTGGACTATACGTTGCCCGATTTACAAACAATAGAGGATGTGTGCATAGTCAGTGGGCAGAAAACACACTGGTACAATGTTAGCAAATGGTATTTGGACCTTTTCAGCATTCTGAAATCAGTTACCTTACTGGAAAACAAGAAAATCTGAAGTGTATTTTTAGAGAAACACTTGTCTCACTTTCTTTATGCTAGAAAACGGACGGCATGACAGATAAACACACTCAACTAGAGTGAGAAATGGTAGCTAGCAGCAGGACTGCTAACACAGACGACACCTGTAAATTAACTCTTGCTAGATGTGACAAATGACCTGATGAAATGAAACTGAAACTGGACAGCCGTAATTTAGAGTATGGTGAGCTGGACAACTAACAAAAAATGTACTTTGTATCATCTAACATACTTTGCTAAAGAAGAAAACTGTATCAGACTAAATGTATCTGGGCAATATATTTGTGGTAACCTACAGTACCAGTCAAAACTCACTTGAATGGGAAAGTGTGTCCAAACGTTTGACTGGTACTGTAGTTTAAAGAAAACTAAGGGAAAAAATAATAATAATATAAGTCATAATAATGACAAAAGGAATAAACTCAAAACACTGCAACAATTTACTTATATATAAAATATATATAATATTTAAAGCTCCTAGTTAAATTGCTGTGCACAGTGCCAAAATGTCTCACCACAAATGCTACCAAGATGAATTCCAGTACATGTATTGTAGCTGCTGATTAAATGTTGCCCCTTCTGTTCACCAGGACAAGCAGTGATGAATAAAACTATTCAGAACAGCAACAATACTAATGTTTCAGACGTAATTGAACAATAACTCCTACATGCTTTAGACACTACAAACCTCCAGCATATTGCCGTAGTGGACTTGTGTGTTTGTCCAAACCATTTGTCCATTTGGTAATTACCTCCAAGTCAAACAAAGTGGATGGCCTATAAAAAGCAATGTAATCCACAAGACGCTCGCCTCCTCACTAAATAATAAACCCATCTAATCGAGTTAGCAAGATGGCAGCTTTTATTCCATCTGTGTGCAGCTGTGTGATGAAGTGAAAGACATGTTTTTTTGGACTCCACACCTCCTCCATCTCCCATGTTGCTGCTGTTTTAAATGGGGGCCTTCAATTCAGCACCGTGACAGCATTGAGGAGCTGAATGCACGCACCAGTTAATTAGACTGGTGAATGAATCGGTTTTAGGCCATCTTCCCACTCTTTGTTGGTCCACCCCTCAAATTGAAATGAGAATTACAATGCCAGCAGATGAGTAATTAGTTTGAGAAGGATGGAATCCCTACACGCTTAACGGAATCAAAGAGGAGAAAAGATGATGGATTGTGTGCCTGTATTTATGTGTGTGTATGAAAGAGCGAGTGAGACAGAGAAGTGGAGCCTGTGGCTTTAATCGTGTTACATTGTCCTGAGAGGCAGGCTAAGTGCATTACCACTATTGTGTCAGAAGGGCTGTTTTCACAATGGGACTGGTATGGAATGTGTAGAATGTGTTCTTTGAGCTCAGAGCAGCGATGAAACTCGGGTCCAAACTCAATCAGCAGCACATAATATGACAGCCTCTTCACATTGTGTACAGTTTACATCAGAAAAAAAGAAGGCCCTGAACAGACCAATGGACACCTGTGACAGCTGCACATTGTTTGACTCTGTGTGAGAAGTAATTGCCGTTTTTAAAAGACAATAGTCGTGTTTGCAAAGCTGATGATTTGCTTTGTGCCATTAGACCTGAGCCAAAATTCATTTAAAGTACAAAAAAGCGTCTGCTTTGATGAACCTGGAGTGTTACACTGACAGAGTTGGCACGATTTTGCCATAAAAGAACGTCATTTTGGTCCCTATAAGTGAAATTTCAAGGGATTAGGTTTGTATGCTAGTATGACATAAGGCCAAGTCTGTTTCTGGCAAATCCAAAATGCAGACATATATATATATATATATATATATTTGTTTCTGCATTATTTGTAATCATGACACTTCAGCTCCACATATATAACCATTGGCAATAAAACTCTGATACAGGTTATATGGATTTCTTTCAAGTTCAAACCCTTATGCTGCAAAGGGATGTTGATTCATTCCTCATGCACCTCTGAGCTCCAAGGTGCTACAGTATGGGTAGTTAATGCACAGTGAAGAGCTTTGGGATGGCAGCTTGATCCCATCAACAAACTTTAGTCTGTCTGTGAGTTTTTGACAGATCTATATCCCTTCTCGAGGCACACCATGCACATACAATTAGGTTTATAAGAGTTACCATCCCTGAGCTTTTCTTGTACTTTTTCTAAAAATGACTCCTGACTGTGCAGCATGATTTATAAAGTGATTACAACCTAATTGCTTCAAGTCCTCTTCACCTCCCTTTTAATTGCTAATATGTCTTATTAAAAATGAGGGCAGCTACAGGGAACATAATTAATGGAATGCAGTTGTATAAAAACTTGATAAGTACGTTTTTTGGGCTTTAAAACATTCAAGTAGATTGAAAATTCTATATGCGTTAAAGCTGGTTTGCAGGCAGACAACATGTTTCTGGTCAAACAAAAGTAATACATAAACTGATAGCAATGGACCACACTACAACTCTGTCAGAGCAGGCAAATGGGAAGCTACAGTGACCACGTGTGTATCTCTTCCACTCTGATATGTGTTATATGTGTAAATTCATAACGAAACAACAATATAAATACATAATGCAGCTCTAAATGCTGTAATAGGTGTGTGATACAAGAGGAGGAACAGGTCTGCACTAGAGGAACGCAGGAAGAGCTCTTTCTCTCTCTCTGACTTTGGAAGTATAACAACAGAGTTTTTTAACCGCGGTTTGGAACCATAGAAATTAATTTTGGACACAAATCAAGGAATGTAGCTCTAATGTGACCAGTTGTAAAGCCAGTTACCCGCAAGAGCACAGCTGACACACCCAAAGGTAGAGTGTACAGAAGAGGACCTGACAGGTGTGAGGAAAACACACACACACACACACACACACACACACACCTGATGCTAGTCATGCTTCCAGTCTCAGAGCCAAGCTTGCATCTCTCCAGCTGACTGGCAACAATCTGTCGTTCGGCTTCCAGCTCCCTGGTCAGACGTTCAAACTGCAACTCCTGGAGAGAGATAGAAGAAGAGAGAGAGATGTGTTAAAGCATGCTGTCTATTTATTTACTGTAACATTTACAGTCATCCTGAACATTATTTCGGCTCCATTGTCTCTGACACATTATAAATTGTTGTGAAATGGACTCTGCAGTCTGTGGTGATTCAAACAGTCCAGTTATCACTGTGTCTACCAGTTTCACACCACCAGAGTTTGATAAGTCAGAAATCTGTGACACCAAACTAAAGCCATCGCAAATGTGACATTTGTTATTCTGCCACGAGGAAACTCATGAAACAGATGAGGTTTTGGGGAGAAGAATTCTGTTATTATTTGAGTTCATATGAAAGCATTAGTCTAATGCTCTCATGACAAATCATCTATACACTCTTATATGTATGGATTTACATCCTGCTGTTACCAGGATGCTGGTGGGTGATATGAACGGGTGGGGGGGTTGTCATTCACATCGCCCCAGTTAAAATCCCAATCTGTAGCTTTAGTGTTAAGGATGTTAATGATTAATCGTTAACCGATTAAAAATGTATTAACCGACAATGTGTCTTATGTGTACCATTTCTCTGGAGCTCACATATATTAACTTTTATACCACAAGAAGGCGCACTTCACTTTTGCAGTTCAGAAAACCTGCTGGCCCAACAATGGAAGAAGTGGTCGGAAATGGTGAGGCAAGATGAAGAGGGCAAAAATTACAAAATGGAAGAGGACAATGCTCAATGCTCAATGTAAATATCAATGTATCAATGTAAATAATACAGCTCCAGTACCACGTCAATGTTGTACCACTCAAAAAGCCAGCATCTGATGGTTGAAGGACATTTTAATCTTGTCGGTTAATGGTTGATGACCAGTTAACAAGGGTTGGCTGTCAGTTAGAAAAGAAAATTAGCATCCCTAGTTACCATTAATGGAGCCTTAATTCCTATTTTAGGAGTTGGTTCATCGACATAAAGAGTTGGTGGCGCTAATCCTCCAGTTGGGTCCCATTAAACCGTTGCAGAAGAAGAGGACACAAAGAGATTACGTAATTGAAAGAGCAACACTCAAACGTCTAGTCTCATTTTTGTCTCACACCATGTTGCATTAGGTGTTGTCGATTTTCCAACTTTTCCACCTGTCTGAATTGCTGGCACTTCCACTTAAAAAATGATAATGTGCAAATTGAAAATGCACAAAATTAAACCATTTTCTTACCTTTAATCTCTCATTTTCCTCAGTGAGGCTCACTCGTACATTCGTTCCAAGTTGGATTCACCAAATCTTCTAAACTACATGCAAACCTGTTTCTCATTTCAGTGCCACCTGTTCATGAGGAGGTGTGACACCTCTGAACTGCTATATACTGTAAGGCTGCGTGTTCTGCTCCATTTGCAGGCAGGCGTCATTCACAAAAAAGATTCGAGGCTTTTTGTAGTGTTTTCCTTACTGTCATTTCTAATTGTAATTTGTCATACCAAAATACTCAATCACACTAACAAAAGTGAACAAAATTTCACTTCTTCATAATTTCATGTGAGTTTTATTTTGCAGTTTAAGGCTTTCAAATAATTAAAGGGAAATAAGTGTCGAAAAAAGGCTGACTATCTGCACTTGACAGGTCTGAACCACATGTGAATTTAAGTTGTATCTATGAGAAAAGTGTAAAAACAAAAGAAAATGGATGAATGCCTCTTGAATCATCTGTATGTATCATTTCAAAACAAATCTGTTCTTCCTATGATTATTTTCTCTAAGAGGCGCAATTTTTTTTGTGCTTAATTTATGAGGCTCAATGCGTGATGAATAACCACTAATTAACTGATACACAAACAAACCAACAGCTGATTATAGTATTTGTGTCTGCTGCTGCGATCATTATAGCTGATTAAAACTAACTGATTTAACCAATTTGTGCAAAAAACTAACTAAAAAAGGATCCAACCATATTGTAGACTGTTTCACATCAAGTGAAGAGCATACAGTGCCTATACAGAGCACTGGTCATGAAATTATCACTTTGATCCTAAGTTGGTTTCTGACTGTATTCTGGTGGGGTTAAACATAATAAAAGTGATGGGATTAAAATAAATCACATCAGAATGATATAATAATATATATAATATAATCAATCAATGTTCCCCAAGTAGCATTTGAATACAGAGGAGTCATTCTGACAGACATCTGAGCTCGTCTAAATCCTATAAAGCTTTAAATTGTGGATCTCATGTATTTCATTTGGTTTTCAATTCTATTTTTTTCAAGTTTCCACTGAAATTGCTCAAGTATCTTTAAAGTGACACCAGCACACAGACAGTAATGCATTTTATTTATTACTATTTTGCTATTTACTATTCTTCTAAAAGAAACAAGACAAATCTGTGTCACGAATGGCCTGTTGCACATCTAACTCTCATCCCTTGTGGAGTTTCCAGCCAAATGAAGCTCCATGCATTCAGAAAGCAATTACAAAAGGGAATAAAAAAGACAGACTGCTCTATTTGCACAGGCACTGTCAGAGACACAGCTGAACTTTAAAACTGTTTTAACATTTGAAATCAATTTCCCAGCAAGAAACGACGTTAATTGTATTTGCAATGATTACACAATGTGTATTTTCAGTTCAAGAACACTGAGCGTTGGTCCCTGGGAGCTTAAACACTGATGATGCCTGAGGCAAACTCCAAGCTTCCACCATAATGATACAATTTGCTTATAATGAATCATTTACATAATAAGTTAAGAAACTTAATTGCAAATTTCACTGTAATTATGCACCATCTTCTTGTTATTAGCAGTAACTGCCTGGACACAAGTAGGCACACGTCGCAGGCATAAACTCAGTTGCAGGGGTTCTGCAGACTGTGCACAGAGCTCGTAGACTCATGTGAGAACACATGACTTCCACGCATAAATGAAGACTTGCTGCTGTGACACTGAGTGGACACATAGACCCACTAACGGTGCCGGGGTTATAGAAGGTTTCCCATTGACTTCACGACACAGTGAGGCGCTCTGTGCAAACTGCATATGTGTTCTGCTGTAAAACACGAAATGTAACTTCTGTTGCAAAGTGGAAAATGTTGTGAGTGTAGTCAGCAGTCTGTTCATGTTAACATGCTGTAATACCCTCTCTCTCACACACAGACACACACACACACTGCTGTGAAGCATCTCAAGTGTGAATACTGTTAAACAGAGAGCAACATGCAGATGCTTCCCTGTCTACACAACTTCCACATAATGATACGTACAGTAGATGTGTACTGCACTGCTGATGGAAATATAGCTGCTAAACAGGAAAAAAAAAGATCACCTGGCTCCATCAGCTGTGCTGAGTTGGCTGTACTTACTGAGCTGATAATAAATCAGGTGGAATGAAACGGACACAAATAAAAACCATGTGGTGAGACTGCTTAGCGCTCAGTGGATCAATCACCTGCAAGAAATGCATGGATGCTTTCAGCGTCTATGATCGCGTCACGTAAAGGTTCATTTGAAGATACAAGCTGTAATCCTTTGACGCAAAAACACGAACCAGCCACTTGCTACAAAGCCACCGCAGTCCCATCACAGAGCGTTCAAACTGCACGTCACCTCAAGCAAAGCGATGCACGCAGGAAGAAATCCGCATGCTTCTCTGTGTGATCTGACTTCTTTTTTTTTGCAGTCGAATCCATTTAAGCGCCCTCATGAGCTGACAGGGAAAAGCCAGAAGAAGAAAAACGCAACCTACTTTGCGGAAACATCTCCAGAGCTGATGAAGGGAAGCTCGTGGTGTTCTTTGTTTGTTTGTTTGTTTGTTTGCTTGCTTGCTTGGCGCTCCTACAGCTGAGACCGGCTAAGCAGCGAGCTGACTAACTAGCTGGATGGCGAGCCGTGAGAATTCAGTTGTGAGCTTTCTTCAAAACATCCAAACAAAAGCGATCGCTCCAGCCCCCCTCCTCCTCCTCCTCCTCCTCCTCCTCCTCCTGCCCCTCCGATCTCCGCTCCCTCCAATTCAGCGCTGACAGGCAGACACCTGTTACTGCAGAGGCAGAGAGGCGGCAGGGACCGTGATGGAATGTAGGCGATTGTGAAAAAAATGCCAGCGTCAACAAGCGGCAAAAAAAAAGAAAAAGAAGAAGAAGAAGAAGAAGAAAACGAGGGAAGTAGAGATAAAGTAGTGAGCGCACGTACCTTCACGTGGACCATGCTTCACAGAGACGCAAAATCACAGTCGTATCCCGCTTTTCTTCGCTCCCCTCTGGTCAGAAAGCAACAGCACTCCTCCAGACACTCGTCTGTCCCGGGTCATTCAAACGCAGCAAGCAATACAGACCCAGTAAGAGAGCGAGAGACTACAAGTGTCACTCGAGCTGACTGTAACTCAGCCTCTCTCTCTCTCTCTCTCTCTATCTCTTTCTCTGTGTCTTTTTCTCTCTCCCTCCTCGGGGGCCACGAAACACACACACACACACACACACACGGTGTTCACTGAGGCACAAAGGTCCCCATGGCAACGGAGCATTTAGAAGCCCCGTGGCATTATTTATGCAACGTTGCATCACAATGGGCCCTCCCACCGTCCCGACCCTGCCAAAGAAGCCCGCTGCTCGCCAGTCACCCTCTGCCTCTCTCTCTCTCTCTCTCTCTCTCTCTCTCTCTGACCAGACCATCTGCACCTCTCCCTCCTCTTCCTATCACTGAAAAGAAAGGGAAATTTGGGGAGATGGAGTGGGGGGAGGGCACACACTCACAACAGTACACTCACACATACACACCTGCCTACACACACACACACACACACACACACTGTTGCTGTCTCAGTTTGCATTCTTCTGTTCTCACACTTGGTATTTTGAGTGCATTAGTGCGTTCACACTGACAGTTATGGCAAAATGCAGTGCACTATGAGTACCTGGATAACAGACAAAAAGTTGAGAGTGGAACGCTGGACTCTTCTCACCCTCAACGGTCGCCATCTTGCCTACATAGTGGAAAGGGAGGGACCACCAACCTATTTATAAAAATGGTGGCCAGGGTAGCGATTGCTACGGTGATCGACACACTAAAAGCATGTTTCATTTTTAATCAAATTGAACTGAAGTCAAGTGAGCAAACAAGCTGGCAGATATTGGAGATAATGCTCCACCTGGTTGCAATTTGCCATTAAAAAGAAGGAGAAGAAGAACAAGAAGAAGCGGAACAAATGTTGCAATTGTTATTTCCGGTGTACAACAGCCGTGATCGATTTGAGAAACGCTGCTCTGTCAAAAATTCACGCGCTATGCAAGTAAGTACACAGTGCACACAGTGTATCCGAGTTTAGACACAGGGTGTGTGTTCTGCCTCGGGAAATTCTCCAGGCTGAAGGGGTAAGGAGTGTACGGGGCCAAACAAAAGAACATTAGTTGGAGTACGTTCAGGCACACAAACATACACACTTAATAGACACAACCTGTACACATGGAGGCATGTCAAGACTTTTTCGGACTCTTGGCACAGAATGTGAAAGTGTGAAAGCACGCAAAATTGTCTTTTGTTATTCCCTTACTAAGAAATAAATTATGACCATGTTCCACATGTACCAATATGCAATATGTTGCATTGTGCTGTAAGGGTCTGATCAGACCGGCATTTATAACAGCCAACATTCAGAATAAAATCTATTTATTTCAATGGAATTGATATAATCAGTGGATTCTCTTGGCAGTAAGTCCATAATAATCTTGTCTGTCAAGTTCAATTTATGGCAACTTTGACACAAGAATTTGAGAGCAACAAAAGCAGACTGTCTTGACCTTGGGCTTTATTTATACCAAACCAGGCAGGACTCCCAGGGGAAGAAGAAACTTCTTTGCCATGTAGCATTGTAGCATTCCGCTGTTTACCAAGCAACTGTGAAGATGGAGGAGAGACACCCCCACGGCGCAGCACAACCCGTGCTGGTCTGAATACAATCTTAGAGGCAATGGAGAGCCAGAGAGTCCATAATGGACAAAACCATGACATTAGCTGCGTTGCACCATCAACTTTTATATAACCTCCCTCTGTTAAAGTATTACCTGCTCCAAAAAAGAGGGATAGTTTGCCGTCTAAACCATTTTTGTCCAGTTAATAAATGAGGAACCTCACTTGCAAGAAACAAAGTTATTTCAATTTTTTACGAGCATGCACAACCATCTCTTACCCAGATGCAATCCGACTCCATATCTGAATCAATGGTGTCCCAACAGTTGCCACGCTTGCTTCCTAAAGCACCAAGAAGATTGTGAAAAACGTTTCTTTTTCTGTTGTTGCTTTCCTTTATCTGACTTGTCCACTTCCCACTCCCTGCATGACACAGTCTAACTAAAACCAACGATGAAATCTTAGCAAGTACATGCTGCCCATGCAAAGCTCCAGCCTCCAGTCATTTCTTTATTCAAATTTAAATTTGGTTCAATTTACTACAGACTGACTGGACACAGGGTTAATCACAGATATAAGTGGGCCATCAAATGTTTTTTTGTTGTTGCTAAAACCAAACAAATCAGCTTGATCAACGTTTCAGTCTGCACAGGACATACATTTTGGGGGCAACAGCATTTAGGTTGTGGAAAGCTGATATACTGTATCTTGGAATATTTTTCACTAGTCTGTGTGAAATGATCAATATTAAAGGGGCACTCCACAGATTTTACATATAAAGGCCAGTTTACTTGTAATGAGGAATACTACTCAGGCTGTGATAACAGTCGCCAGCTTAGTCAAGTCTGAGACAATGGCCCTGATAATACAACGAAACCCTAAACTGGGGGCATGGAGTTTGAAAGACATGGGAATTTTAGGAGTTTGGCGCATACTATTGACTAAAAAGCAAGATATACAGTAGGCTATATCATATAGAAAAAAGCTGTTTCATTTTGTTCTTTCTGAAAGTCAACTTAGAAACAAAAACTTAAAAATAATAGTAGAAAAAGCATGCTGTATAATCTTCTATGGATTTTGAATGTAATTTCCCCACAGTTCTAAGCAGCCATTGATCACCATTCATTTCCATTTAGCAAATAAAATCAATGATCAGGCTTTTGAAACAGGCGTATGTTGTGGAATTCATCACAATTATGTAAAGGTTACATCATCTTTGTGTGGTAATGCAGTTTAAAGGACTATTCTAGTAATTTTGTGTTGGACTTCCATTAAACTGGAGAACTTACAGAAGACAGATTTAAAAAATGGAAAGGTCAATGGCCAACATATTGTGACTTTTTGTCCCTGGTATGGGTCAAGCTCCAAAAAGTTTGTAATACAGCCTTTCTGTTCCAAATGTGAAGTCTCTGAGCCCAAAACAGATGGTGACATTATAACAGAAGACATTATACAAGTGGCTGAGTAGGACTGACTTAAGTGACAAGAAATGTTTATGGGGATGGAATGCACAACTCAAGCAGGTTTCAAGAGAGTGCTTAATGATTATCACACTGTATGCAAATGAATGGAAACCAAAGAAAGTGATTTGTAATAAATGGGCTAATATATGCAAAATGACTGATATGGTCCTCTTAGGTCTTACAATACACATGAGTACTGACTCATACCGCACTGCAACATCATGTCCATCATATTGGTGGACAGAAACACTCACTGGCTGATATCAGCCTAACAGATTGGTGTACATGCATATGTTTTTGTGTGTGTGTGTGTGTGTGTGTGTGTGTGTGAGTAATCATAGCTTGTTAAGCAATTATGTGAAAAGGACAACAATTAACTATGTCTTAATGAGCAGGTTCTACAATAAAGTGCTTGTCATCTAATCGCATTACTAAAGATTCAGCTCCAATCTGAGCTTATTAATGGAGACAGAGGGAAGACAGAAAGAGAGTCAGTGTGCAGCCACTAGCTTAAAGGAACAGGCTGGGCCCTGAAAACCCCATTAAAGCAATTAGTGAAATAAAACAAATGACTGTAGGACAGTGGTGGGCTGCATGGTGAGCAAAGTTGCAGTGTGTATATGTGTGTGTGTGTGTGTTCTATAGCCGTAGTTCCCCCCCCCCTTCCCAAGTCTAAAGCGGTCTAATTGTGCCCTGTGGTGTCCGCCTGGCATTTAGTTGTTTCAGAAGGGGGGCCTGTTCGATGAGAAAATGTCACGGTGGCTGTACAGCTAAGACCACTGCTGTCTGGAGCTATTGTTTTAGGCCGGCAAATGACTAGGTACATCCAGTTGGTAACAAAGTTGTCCCGGAGGCAGCGGAGAAACAACAAGAAACAAGAAGGTGGGGAACAGGGAGAGAGAAGTGAAATGAAATAAAGAAGACTTTAGCTGAGAGTGAAAGGTAGCGAGGAGGAAGACAAGATTCAAGTAGATTTAGTGCTCTCTGGATACCAAAACTCCTTAAATGTTCATCCTAAACCAGACAGATTTGTCTTGTTTCCCGATAACTGCGGCAGTAGATCCGTGGTTTAATTCCTCTCCTCACAACAGTCTGTGTTTCCTGTGCAACAGTGCTGAAACTGGTTTTAAGCACAGGGTTAGGGACATGTATTATGAGACACTGCTAAATATTCAGAGTGCACTGTCTCTGTTGAGCTCATTGTACTGCAAAATAAAATGAAAAATTGTTTCAATCGTTGGAGGTAAAGTTGTTTATTCCAACTGCAGGGAGAATGAAAACCTTGAGGATGTTAAAAGCTCAAGGCCATGACACATGAGGTAAACATTTAAAGGGTAAGAGTTCTCTGGAGTGTTCATGACAATGTCACTTTAATCACATTGAAACACCTTGTGGCCTAGGTTATTTTTGTCTCTATTGCCTGTTGCTGGGAGGATTGCCAATCCAATTCTACCACTCCCTAAAAAACATACTGTATCTGCAGGTGCTGTTTGGAAAAGAAGAAAAATAAGTAGCTCTGCCCAATAAAAGCTTACTGTCTTCAGTGGAAACGGTTTCACTAAATGGATTCAAGAACACAGTTTCGAAGACTTGGACTGGCTCACAACAGGCAGATCTTCCAGTGGTTCTTGTGTGCACGCGTGTTCTTGTGGACTTCACGGCTCGGGTACTGTTCCAATTCAAAGGTCCACATCTAGTCAAGTACAGGTGGAGGTTTTCTTGCTCCACCCGTTTTATTGAGAACGCTTTGGAACCCAACTTGGGGTGGACGAGAATTAGATTAGCCGATCGACAGAAAATGAACAGGCGACTTTACCAAGCTAAAGTGGCAAACTGTTTCTCAAATGTAAAGATTAGCTGCTTTTTCTTGTCTTATAGTAAACTGAACATATTTCAAAGAAAATAGAAGATCTGTATATAGCTTACCAGTATGTTAGCAAGGCATCTAAGAACACATAACATATAAATATTACCAGGTTTCTCTTCCAGCAGAAATCATCATACTTTATTCACATGGAGGGTATTGTAAGTATATCCTTACATGTCATAACTGTTCTCATAATGAAATGACAGAAATCTATGTCATGTTGCATTTGTGTATTTGTAGACTATGGTATTCTTAAATTGAATAGAGTATGCTGCTTTACAAGGGCCTGGTCAATAAAAAAAGTCAAGATAATAAAAAATCTAATTATTCAGGCTGGAACCTTTTGTGCGTACATCTTTTTCAATGACGTCAAAGAAAAGAGTCCACCACAGAAGCTACACTTTGATCAAGGACATCTATTCATATATTATATTCACTTCTGCTTTTAATTTAGACTATGCTCTGCAGTCAGCTCTTAACTTATATGCTCTCTGCTCTGTTGATGCAGCTATGTGCACTGTCCTAATCCACTAGTATGATTGGCTATCTGAAAAGCTGCTCCAGCTCGTGATTGGTTGCTCACTACCTTGCTTCACATCAAGTTGGCCAGTTTAAACATGTTAAAGGTGTTTTTGGTGGACACTTTTTTTAAGTGTATATATTTCAGTACCATTCATTATTTTTGGTATCTATTAAAATGACAGATGGCATTGGACTTATCTATATATGCTTTAAAAATGTGGCTAATGATGAAAAAACCTGGCGGCGTGATCACTGTGGCCTTCACAAGGGAAATATCCTATGTAATATAATATAACAAATATTCTAGCTAACTAATATACTGTAAAATATATTAGAATAAAAACAGGGAAATCATTTAAATGGAACAAATACATGAATTAAAAAAATAAAATAATTAACTTAATCAAATTAAATACAACAAATTAAAGATGAAGACCACGAAGATGTGCTAACTCATGAGGTCCAGTTATACAAAAAATGGAACAAGGTGCAAACTTTTAAATACAAATGATTTGAAAGAAATTCATTTAAACTTGTGTTGGTTTTAAAGTACAGAACATTTTGGATTGTTTTTAAAGTTATGAGTCATCTTGAGACTTTGTCATAGGAAATTCTCAAAATCCAAAGTGAAATCTGAGAAAAATTTGTATTGCCTGAAATATTTAATCAAATAGAACCTTTGAACATGAATGTTGTGTATCTGTGGACGAATGGGGGTGAAAAATATAGAAAAATAGTGGAAAATAAAAGTGATCCTCAGTGCTCACTAATGCATGAGCTGAAATCCATGCTCTGGCTATGTAACAGCATCCACCTCTTTCTTCATTTGCCAGTAATAAAAGAATCTACATCTACCACTAGACTTATGCTTAGCAAATATAAAGTATGGTATCTATTCCTTCTCTGTTCTGTTCTCTCTGCATAATACAACTCTTTAAGTCATGTCTGAGGCGCCGGACTCACTTCTGGAACCCAACACACGCACACACACACACACACACACACACTAATTCAGTCTCACTTGCCTGTCAATCCCCAGTCAAGCATTTTTTCTTGCCATTGGCCTTTCTGTATGGAGGACCAAAACTGCCATAATTAAGAATAAACAAATAAATGAATAAATGATTGAATAAATAAATTGATATGCCATTAAATGCACCAAAAATAGTATTAACAATAAATATAGGCATTCATTTATTGATAAATTGTAACATAAATAGATATTTC